>JANRGW010021590.1:5225-76114 GCA_024733675.1 Psilopsiagon aymara
GGGGGGAACAAGCAAGCTCTGTTGGATTTCTCCTATGCTGTGTCTGATTTTTCTCATTCATACAGAAGATGGCTCTTAGCAGGTTGATCAAAAAGTAGAACACCTAACCACTCCCCTTATTTCCTGATCATTTCTGCAGTATTGCGTAGGTGGTGCTATTGTCAGATGCTGAAAGGCATCAGGGTTTGAGGAAGAGAGAGAGGAAGGCAAGGAAAATGAAAGCAAATTATTTGCATTTTGTTCAGGAATTCAGCAAGTGACCCCAGAAAATAGTGCACATCTTTGCTTCTGTCAAGGTTTTGGCAAACGAAGTGTACTGTTCCCTTTTTGCCATTTTGTCTTATTTTCCTAAAGGCATTTTTTTAAGTGTTTTTTTCTTTACTGCTGCACTACAAGCCAGGGAATAATATCATCATACACAGGTGACTCATGCTACTTCATTATAACATGCAGGGGAAAGCATGTCATTGCTGAAAATCAGTATGCTTGCAACACTTGTGAATATTAAGATTGAGAGGTGGGAGAATGTTCCCAACAGACTGTGTCACATCCTGCACTTGACCAAGTGAAGCAACAGTTGAGGTGACATGGTTGCACAGAAGTCAGTCTTGCTGTTCCCACACTTGCCCTTAAAGCTGGAAATGATGGACTTTCAAGTAATGTCCCTCTTTAAGTTTGGACAAGATACATGAATGTATTGGTGGTGTTGGAGTGCAAATAATTAATAAGGATGACTAAAAATGTGTCTAATGACTGCTTCAGCCAAAGAACATCAAACATCAGTATGCGACAGCCTTTTAAAGAAATATCTCAACATTGCCATCATAAAGTAAAGTTGGTTTTTGGCTCTTTAAAAGGTAATTTCCCTCAGCTCTGAATGGTATAAATACAATATGATTTCATGACTTTAGATGGGTGGCACTGTCCAGAGCAGTCTGCTCTGTGTCACTGAGATGCCAAAATTTGGCTAGCAGAAGTGGAAACACAGCAGGTAACAACCCAGCAGAGGCAGGCTGATGAAACTGTTTTATTCTGCTCTGCACTGTGACCCATGTTACAACAGAAAAATATATCAGATTGTTGTTCTCTCCTTGTGAGCCAAAAAAAGGAAGAGTTGTTGTTCCTCCCTGAGACACAGTTATGACCCCAGGTCAAGAATTACTGACACGATGGTCTAATAAAACTCTTCTCTTTGACTATGGCAACCAGGTCATGCTGGGAAACTTCCACCTCTCTTGTCATAACAGAATCAACAGTCAGAATTCAATCCTATTCCTATTCAAGGGCAAAGATGTCACTGGCATCAATAGGAGCAGCACTGGTATGAAAGAGTTCAAATGTCAAGCGTGTATTTGAAGAAACTGATTCTACTGAAGACTATGCAGATATAATTTTGCTTCTCTCATCCCTGTCACTCTCCTTTTACATTATCTAAGGCAAAGTGCCAACAGAGGACACAGATGCACTCTATTAGATGTAGAGTGAGTATTGTTAAAAATATCCTCTCTAATACCAACTACATATTTACTCCTTTGCAACCTCATCAACTGTGACACTATGCAATTACAGATTGTTCAAGAGTCCTGTGTGCCCACTCAGTGCCAGAATGAAAAACAACTAAAGAAAACATGAAAAGAAAAACAGACAACTGAGCATGAGCCCTCCACCATACTCCCAAGAGTTTCAGTAACAGAATATATACTCTGCATCTCGGGGGAGACCATGCCTATCTACAGCATTCTCCTCCGCAGTGAGATGCCTTTACTACACTAAAGCTGCTAACAGAAGAAAACGGCAACATGTGGGAAAGTAAAGATTAGACAGCATCAGCATGGAGGAGTCACTTAATTTCTTATTTCTGTTGCACAAGCTTTCAAAACAAGTTTCTATGTTTTTTTCTGGGTAATGATCTCTCCTCTCTTTGTGTTGATGTACCCAGTACTATGCAAAACTCTGCCTAAAAGCCCCAAGAAGTGCTGTCCCCATTGCACAAAACTCAGTCCTACATGAGCGGAGCATTGCCAGATGCAGGTCTGCTGAGTTTTGGGAGTACTGCATGGATGAGCAATCTTCCCACCCAGATCGAGGATCGAGAATGGGGCATAAGAGAGAAAGTAACAAGTTAAAGGATAAAACCCACTGTGAAGTACTGGGTAATTTTTTAAAATGTAATTTAGCAGGTGTTTAGTTATTACCCTGAAAATAAGGCATGAACATTTTCATGACTCATACCTGTGCTTCAGTTAAATTCTCTCTTCCATGCTATAGCCATAATTTAAAACATTTGCTTCATCCTGAGAGAAAAAAAAATGAAGATGTTTGAAATAAATCACTGCTGCAGAAGTTATCCCCCACAGGGTACACACAGAAACTACACCACTAGGAAATGCTGAATTCTGATCATGGCTCCTCCTTGGGGAAGAACTGGACTCACCTTCTTATTTTGGGTCACTCATTCCTTCTACACTGAATGCTTTTATCTGGTCAGCTATTTATAGCTTGTGTTACAGTCCCAGAAGCTTGCTAGGATGGGACTGCATTGCATTTTTCCTAATGTAAAGGAAAAATGTCCTAATCTACTGATGTCCTAGACTGACAGGTCTATCTTGATGTTTTCATAATGTGAACGTTAAGTAATATATTAATAAATATATTCATAACTGGATGTGTAGGGTGAGAAACTAGACTTCTTGACAGAAGTTTGCTGGAGAAATTTTTGCTATTCCTGT
Source organism: Psilopsiagon aymara (assembly GCA_024733675.1). Classification (NCBI taxonomy): domain Eukaryota; kingdom Metazoa; phylum Chordata; class Aves; order Psittaciformes; family Psittacidae; genus Psilopsiagon; species Psilopsiagon aymara. The sequence goes on from JANRGW010021590.1 coordinate 7,955, forward strand.
ATGCTTAATATGGAGTTGTTAAGTGGTTGGAGTTTCCTATGATTTTGCTGTCTCCACTCCCCACCCAAGGTTTGGTGGGCCTTATATTTCTACTGAAGGTAGGAGAACTGAGGACACAGAGCACTATACAAGACACTACAGCCTATCACGGCTTTTAGCCAGTGTTTCTTAACATCCATATGACTCTTTGTAAAGCACTTCCTACATCGTGAAATGATCGAAAGAGCAACAGCTTCACTGGCAGGAACTGACCTCACTGGAGGCTGGCTATTTCAGGTCAGGTGTGATCCAGGACAGGACATTGTTCTTCAGACATTTTGTATCAGTACTGTAGAAATGAGCTGACAGCCTGTTTGGGGGCAGGCTGGGAATGTTTAGCAGAGGTTTGCTTTTCAAGAGGAAATGTCTCTTCCAAATGCACAGTGATTAATCATCAAGCAATTCCTTTTGAACCTTCTTCTTCTTTCTTAGATAATTTTTTCATCTTTTCTTATCACTTTGCTAGAAGACAGTGTTGGTTTCTGATTGTGCAGCATATAGAAGAAAGGAAACTCAGGGAGATGTAGGAAAAGCAAGAGTTGAGATGCGTTGTTTAGAAGCAGAACTTCAGGTAAGTTATAGAATGACTCTATCAGTTTGTATAGGCATATATATATATTACCTGGTGGAAAAGATAACTAAAAAGGGCTTTCAATCTTGTTGACAAAAGCTTGAACAAGATTGAATGGCTGAAAGTTGAAGTTAGACAAATTCAGCCTTCAAACAAGCTGCAATTTTCTTGCAGACAGGATAATTGAACACTAAAAAATTATCAGTGAACGTGAGGGTCTCACTGCTGGATGGAGGTTTCAAGGTGATACCACACACCTTCCAAAAAAAATGTGGTTAAATACAACTTCATGATAGGAAGAATTCCCTCTCCCTCTCATGAACAACTGGACAGATGGAGATGCCTGAGGGTTTGGAGACTGGGATTTTTTGTTTATTTGCCTGTTTTGGAGTTTGGGGTGGGTTTGATTTGCTGTTTTGGGGGTTGTTCTTTTGGGGGGGATGTGTTTTGGGGTTTTTTTCTATTTCAAAAATTACAGACTATAACTGACAAAAATGCTCCAAGCAAAATAGATCCGAACAGAGCTAAATGTTCCTAGGTACTACGTTTGTATTTCTGGCTCACATGCACAGAATCATATTGATTGGCAGATTTAAGATTGGAAAGCATTTCTAAGGTCAAATTGGAAAAAAAATTAGTTACAAGATGGGTGAAGGTATCACTTTCACTAACTGTGATCAATTAGGCATGTCCCATTTAATAAGCTTTCTATCATTGCTGGGGCTTCACACATACTTGGCACTATAGCTTGCTCTTTCTGTTCTATGCCTGTGGCATGCAACCGTTACCCCTGAAGACATAAATTAACTAAAGTCATCATGCTGAAAATATATGTGAATCATGTAAAACTAAATAGACTGTACTATAGATGAGATCAAACTAGGTGATCTTGTGGTGCTTTCTTACTTTAGAGGAAATTACTCTTAGGAAATTAAGTCTCTGTGCTGTTTCCATTGATCACAATATGAGTTTTGATACCAATGCCAACAAAATTCCTATAAAGTCAAAGTTAGCCTAGGCAGATTCATGCATGCCAGCTTTCCTGATAGCTGTGCGTTCAAAACTCTTTTGAAAAGCTCAAATAACACACAACACTGCAGCCCACAGCATTACACAGGGTTTGCTGAAGGGGAAATGGAGACTTTTCTTGAAAATGAACTGAATAATGTTAACTATTGCACACTAAATATTTATGCTACTTTTATTCACATAACCAGCTACCATATCACCGTTTCTTCACTTACTCCTTATGAAACAGCCATAATTCTGGTATCATGGTCCTTTCTCCAGAAAGATCCTACCCATCATGGCACCTTTTGTTCCCAGACTATATGTAATAGAAGGTATTTGCAATACAGTAGAATTCTGGCAGTTGGGATCAACAACCAAAGTCCCATTATACCTCTTATTTTTTATTTCCATTTTGGATAAATGGCAACATTTTGACCAATTCTATTTGACCACAGAATACGGACAAAACAGTGTGGTGTGTCAGTATGGTAATTACTGCAAATACACAGTAATTTCTGGATATGTATTAGACATCTCATTGCCGGCTGGCTTCAACTTCCCGAGTCAGCTGCCAGCTGACTCGAAAAGCTGAAGCAGCTACCAAGCTGCTTTTAAAGCAATTTCTGTGGCTACACTTAGAGCGTGCCTATCAACAGCTGCTGCATGAGGAATGGGAAGGGAAGGCCAACAACCAGTTGTTTTGGAGTAACTGTTCATGGCTGACTCTGAAAAAGGCCCTTTCCAGGCTCAGAAACAAGTTTTGTGAGTTTGGCTGCTGCTGATTGAATCTTTCTTGCGCTTCCTCAAAGGATTGTGCAGGAGACAGCAAACACCAGCATGTCTGCGGCATTTCATAGAACCACAGAATCTTTTAGATTGGAAAGAACCTCTTAGGTCATTGATTTAACCATTAACCTATCATTGTTAGTAAACCACTAAACCATGGCACTAAGCACATCTACATGTCTTTTAGATACCTTTTAGACTCAACCACTTCCCTGGGCAGCCTGTTCCAATGCTCGACAGCCCTTTCAGTGAAGAAATTTTTCCTAATATCAAATCCAAACCTTCCACAGTGCAACTTGAGGCCATTTTCTCTTGTCCTATTGCTTGTTACTTGAGAGAAAAGACTGCCACCCCCCTCACTAAAACCTCCTTTCAGGTAGTTGTAGAGAGCAATAAGGTCTCCCCTCAGTCTTCTTTTCTCCGGGCTAAACAACTCCAGTTACCTCAGCGACTCCTCACAGCAGTTGTGCTTTAGACCCTTCACCAGCTTCATTGCTCTTTTTGGACACACTCCAGCACCTCAATGTCTCTCTTGTAGTGAGGAGCCCAGAACTGAACACAGTATTCAAGGTGCAGCCTCACCAGTGCAAGGTACAGGGGGATGACCACTGCCCTGGCCCTGCTGGCTACACGGGTGCTGATTCAGGCCAGGACGCAGTTGGCCTTCTTGCCATCTGGGCACAAGCTGGCTCATGTTCAGCTGGTTGTCAACCAACACCCCCAGTCCTTTCCCACCAAGCAGCTTTCCAGCCACTCTTCCCAAGCATTGCATGGGGTTGTGTGACCCAAGTATAGGACTCAGCACTTCGCCTTGTTGAACCTCGTACAACTGGCCTCTGCCCATCAATCCAGCCTGTCCACATCCATCTGCAGAGCCTTCCTATCCTTCAGCAGATCAACACTTCCACCCAACTTGGTGCTCTCTGCAAACTTATTGAGCACTCTAAGTTTGTCTACAAACTTACTTGGACTTGATCCTCTCTTTCAGATCATCACAAAGATGTTAAACAGAATTGGCCTCAGACTTTGTACTGAAGAAGTTTGTTTGCTAGTGTTGTATCATAAAAATGTACAAGCTATATCCCACAGCATGTTAACAGCATGCATGTTAGGAAGTATATTGCACAGTTTTATATTAGGACCTTCTCTCTGCTACATATCGTTCAAGGACTAAACATGAATTTAGGGGATCCCTGAAAATTCAAAGAGTTGGTAAAAACATCAGTAAGGAAAGAGTCAAACCATGCTGTTAACCTGCAAAATCATTCCAAAATTTCTTGTACTTCACAACTGACTTGGTTCACATCTGCAGGACCCTATTATGGCTCTGAAGTTACAGGGTCAAATTGTTTTGCTTTTCATTCTTGTTTTGCAGCACCTTGCTGGGGGCACTTTGTCAAACTGTATCAGTACATACCATGTTAGCTCTCCCAGACCAGATCCTCTGCTTCCTAGTCACTTGGAATAGGGCCCCACGCTCCATGAAAAGGCTACTTATAGAAAGATTCATCAAGCTATTAACCTCCCCAGACTCTGGTCCTGTTTCCTCAGAAGCTTCATTTGTCAATTTAGTGCTGTAGCAAGAGGAACATCTCCTCTAGCTGGTGCTAAGCAAGTTACTCTCACGACCCACCATCTAAATGCTCCAGAATAGCACATCGAAGTGCAAAGGTGTGCAAGATAGAAATGGACATGACACAGGTACTGTTAAATACCGTGGCAGAAAAACAAGGGGTGAAGAAAGATCCTTGCCATGGAAAGTTTAAAAAACAGCAGGTGTCCACTATTTCCTGCACTTTCAAGGCCTGGCACTGAGCCCACATATCTCCTAGGAGAAGGATTTTCACTGAAATCCTGGCCTTTAGCAAACCTGATGGGGAACATTAGAAAGACCAAAGAAGGTATGTTTTGAAAAACACCCAGCAATGCCACAGAGGTAAGCCCTAATGGGACGGATTTGTGTCTGGGAAGCTAGAAGGAGGCCCAAGGATAGATTAAAAAGTGCTCACCATATCCTTGTTCATACTAATAACAAAAGCTGTCTGTCTTAGGGTTTGCCAACAGTGTTCCCAGTGCCCTTGACCTGAAACTCACTTTACTTTTGACATTTCCTAAGTAGCTGGCATTAAACAGTGGTTTTCTTTATCTGGGCTGTGATACTCTACTTTATCCTTTGTTGATTCTCATCAGCTTCATCACACTATACAATGTTTGTGGATTAATGTAAACTCCATGAAGATTACTGACAGCACAAACCAGTTGAAATTACTCCAGCAGAAAATGTTTTAAATTACAGAAGGGTCTTTGTGAAGAATATTTTTGTGCTAAATCACTATTTTAAAACTATTATTGTTAAAAAATCAAAGCTTTTTTAGTTCATACAGTCCTTAATAGAAAAGGAGCTTTAGAATGTTTTCATTCTTGATAAGAAAATTGAAAGAAGTCTTTTGTTTCTAAAAGAAAGAGATGTCTACTGAAACAGTAATATTGAAAATTTGGGGAGGGGGGGAAACTTTGATATTTTCTATGGAAATATTTTGGGTTCTTTTCAATCAGATGCTATAGACACAAAAAGAAAAAGAAAAAAAAAGTAAAACTTACTTCTTCTCCTTCCTTTCTTACAACCCAACCACTCCTGCTTTCCAAAGATTGCCTTCTGCTCCACCCTGGCCATACACCAACCTCCCACTCATCATGCACTAAAAAGCTCTCTTTCCTCATTCATCTCTTTCCTTAAGAGCAGCTTCTTTTGTGAACGCTTCCTGCATCATTTTTCTCCCTGTTGGTAACTCTGGACCTTCTCACACTTGACCTATTGTCCAATCTATATTGTATCAACTTGAGTCAGGTTGTTAGGTCCATACCATAAAGGCCTCCAGCTCCGCCTTTGCCCCTCACAAACACAGGAAAGGGAATTATTGAATCTTAATCAGGAAAACTCAGCAAGGTTCCTCCTGAAGAGCTGCCTACAAAATGTCCTGGGGGAGACTCAATGCTCAGTGGAGTTGAGGTCCCTGTGCCCTGCAGGTCCAAGCATTCTTTTACTGAAGTTAAGACAAAGGCATGAAGGCAAAAGCTGTGCTGCAGACATTGTTACAAAACCCAGCACTACTGAGACTTTTCCACAACCTGACAGCATAGCTACAGAAAGAGTTTGGCTGCTGCTGATTGAATCTTTCTTGCGCTTCCTCAATAGAAAGCACTTTGAGATACTAAGGCCATTTATAGCACTGGAAATATCTGTTTGTTTCAATTGCACATGTGCTTAAGAAGTCATTTGTTACCTCTTTGCTGACTATTTAAGCTATTCCAAATCTCTCAGCGCATGCTGTATTTTCATAGGTGTAGGAACAATCATCTTCCAATGGGCTAGGCGTAGAGTATTAGATACGAAAATAAAGATTATAATGAAAAGTTTAAAACACAATTATTTGGTTCACAAAAACACGACCTCCTTTTTCTGCAAGAACAAACTGTTAACATATTTTTCATTTTAATGTATGTTGTACAGAACAAAAAAAAATAGAATTAACACATCCAGACACACAAATGTTAATAGAGTGTTTTCAGCAAACTGCATCTCAGACATTTCTCAGCATCATTGGGTCTCTGATGACACATCTATAGCCTGGATTTATTTTTTTTTCTATTGGAGTTGATGAATGCTCTGTCAGGAATTGGTAGGATAGGCAGTACAGTTTTGCCTTAACCATTTTGTTCAACAGAAAGCATTTTGGTAATAGAAAATAATAAAACATAAGGGCCATTGCAGTTGAACCTTTTAAGGACTGCCTAATGGCCAGAGTTTAGAGTAAGTGTTTTCTACTCCTGTATGCAGTGTTTCATAGACTTTCTTAATTTTTTATTTTTTTTTAGTGCGCATTGTCTTTTACACAACAGAACATTTTGTTTAATAATCCTAGAAATAAGGTGTCATTCTACTCTGAATCACAGGAGGGTCAGATATGTGCCGTCTTTGTCTCAGACCTCTTGCTTAAGTGATTTACTTTTCCCTGAGGAAGAACCATGAACCAGTCAGGATTTAAGGCATGACAAGTACAAATTCCATAATACAAAATCTGTAGAATTTCATCTAATTTCTCTGTCATTTCCTTGGTGAGTAAACTGCTCAGTGTGCAGCTGTCTGAAAAAACAGGGCTTTGAGGAGGAGCAGGGCTGCCTTGTCCCTCACATTGGTCATGAACCTTCAAGGTACCAAGATACCTCCACTGACAATGCCCACACTTGGCTGAGTCAGGCCAAAATTAAACAATATGACTCAAAATAAGGATCAGGGTTGGTATTTTCTCTAAAATTAGTAATTTTTCAATTGACATTTGTCTGCAGAGGCTCAACACAGAAAGGATTGAAATGATTTATCACCAATATAAAAAACAAACAAAGAAATGAACCAGAACTAAACAACTAAACTCTTCATTAGAAGAGAGTTGTCTCTTCTGACATCAGTATTCATTAGATACATTAGGTATAGGAAAATATAATTTCCATAATATAACATCCACTGTACTTCTTAATAGATGAAGGTTAGGAAAATTAAGTGAATTGTAGCAACCTGTTTATTCAGGTATGGAACATCAGAGGCTTTGTTCATGTGGGACATTCCAGCTGGAGGGTTATCTGTGGGTAACAACCTCCAGTTTCGCACTTGTGTGAAGCGGGCATATTATAGATGTGGTACTCATAGGGAAGCCCTCCTCAGTCAAAGGCTATTGAAACCATTAGTGAAGGCCTGAGCTGCACAAATTGCATCAACAGAAAGTTTAAGATCACATTTGGGCAAAGGCACCTTTTACGAGGCTAGAAAATCTGTCATGCTGGCTGGCCTGGCTGCTGGGTTCCTCCTGCTCCATCATACTCCACAGGGACAATTTCCTCTCCAACTGTTAAAAAATACCACTTCTGGTGTTTGTATCCTATTCTGTCTCTGAACCAAAGGCCGGGGGGGAGGACACAATACCCCAATGGGTCACAGAGTTCAGTGAAAATCCTACAAGCTTTTCCTGAACAAATAACAGATAGTGACCTCTGGCCCTGCCTTTGCATCAGAATTAACATCAGTATTCCGGAGTTACCACTGTGACTGGGGACAGCCGTGCAAATGCCAGATTCTGATTTAAAACTCAAATTATTTTTTTTTTTTTCACTTTTTTTTTTTTTAATATTTTTTAAGAACCCAGAAGAAAAGGAGGGCCTTGCAGCTCATCTGCATTACAGATCAGGCCTCTTTGAGAAAATCAACCATCCATAATTCATTACATGTTTCCTGCAGGGCCTGGAGACGGCCGAGGCCCTAGCAACGGAGTCATAGCAACAGCGCCCGGACACAACCAATCAGCGGACGCCTTCCCGACGCCGCTTAGCCAATCCGACGTTACGATAGAGAGCGGGGCGGTGGCGGGCGCGGGTCACGGCTGATGCCGCAGGAGGGGAGGGTGTGCGCGGCGGGGCTTGGTTTGTGGGAGTTCGGTGCTATTTGAAAGGCTGCCCCGCAAAACCGCAGCAGTGTATGCAGAGGGTAAAAGGCCCGGTGGTTCTTGGTCATAAGGAAGTGGAATAGTGATTTTTTTATTTTGGGACAGATAAGCGTACCTATTTAAAAACACTTGGATCTTGAGGAGGACGTTTCTGAGGAAAATGCTTTGTATTTGCCTGGCACAAAACCTCGGTAAATCTCTTTTTCAAGTAAAAGATTGTTAGCTGCAAATAGCTGTATAATTCAAAAAACTTCTACGTGCAGCTGGGCTTTGTGAAGGAGAAATACTCTGCGACAACTCATTGTTAACACTGTAAATGAGAGATCACATTTTAAAGAATGAACTTAAAAATCAGGTATCTTTCTCCTCAGTTGCACCCTGCAACAATAATTACCATTTGTGACTTTGCCTTTCCATGCCAATAGCATCTTACCTCACATGACATGTGCATTGTTCTCAAGTGACATACGGGAGAACAAAGCAAAAATGCAGCAAGTGTGGAAACAGAATAGTTGCGAAAACAACCAAAAAAAATCTGCTATAGTAGAAGCTGTACTTGGAAGCAAAAGTACAGAAAGCATTGGAGCCTCCCCACACGCAACTCCTTTGTGAAGTTTTGTTAACTCTTGTGAAGTTGTAGTGCTGCTACATACACAAAAATGTGTAGTTTCCTTTGAGGGGGAGGAAAGGTACTGAGCTTTGTTTGGATTAAGTAAGGATAGTGAAGCCAGAAAAGCTCATTGGTAACTAAAGATGCACATTGATGGCTTACTGGAGCCACCATGCTCTGTCAACATCATTTTCCTTAGAAATGCATAACTGAAAACTTCCTTTTGCTAGATTCGTATTTATCTCACATTTTAAAATAAATACTTGATGTCCAAGTATATGCTGGTACAGAGGTCTATAAATCCTAGTATAAAACTGTATCTTTTATCCTTTATCTTTGGGGAAAATGAAAAGCAATCATTTATCCTCACCTGAACATTACACTTGAAGCCAAGATACTGTAGGTTATCTAAGAAAGCGTTTCACCCTTCACCCTAAAAGCTGATCCCAAATTCCACTGTAATGCATATGTTGCTCAGATAGTGAAAGCGGAGATTAGAAGATTTGCTATGGATGCTGCAAAGTACATTTTGGGACCCAGTGCCCCGTATTGAACTTTAACGGATGATGCATAAATTTACTAAAGCCATGGAGGCTGGCAGCGGAAGATTGAAAAATACGTTTCAATCTCCCCTCATACATTTTATAAAATGCTGCAAATGCCCTGCTTCATCAAGGCCATGCCTTCTGAGATTCCACAGATGAAAAAGCACCATATAATAACTTTCTTGGCCTGACAAAAGGCTGAGAACTCCACTATCATTTACTTCTTTCAACAAATTAGTAGGACTAATTACTGTGTTTTCCGTTTAGAAGAGGCAGTTTTTCGGTCATTTTAAGAATAGGCATGTTAAGATTTTTACAACAGTATTTTGCAGCAGTTAAACCTGAAATCAAAATGTTTATTTTACCTTGAGAACAAAGAAGAAAACAAAAACAAGACAAAAAAAAAAAAAAACCCAACAGACAATTAGTCAAAATTAATTCAAAAGCATAATCACCATAAATTGGAATTTGTATTTTTTTTTCTTGCCAAGAAGGATCAATTTATCAATTTCATATTCTGCTTGCAGTTAGACACAAATGAAGATTTGAATGTCAGGCCTGTGGCTGTTCATTAAAATCGTTTCATGAACCCTGTGGTCTGCATAGTTAAAAAAAAGAAATTGCCTTCCAAGGTGGTTAAGTTGTCCCATACCTTTATCCTTAACTTTGACAGTTTCCGCTCAGGGCTGGAGGCTGCTGATTCTGAAAGGCACAGCTCTTGCTAATGAGCTGTTACAATCACACAACTTAAGCTAATGAATTTCTTATCCTCTTATGCAGATAAAAGTTTCTGTTACAAGTAGAAAGATCTCTGCTTTTTAAGTGGATTTGTACTTTGCATTTGGTGAAGGAGGGTTGGAAAAGATACTTCAGTGACCGAAAGTCATTGTGTTCTTTTGCGTTACTGTGTAGCAATAAACAAATCATCACAGGAAGCGTGTAATGCTCCAAAGCAGAGCCACAGATCCAAGATCACAGGTGGGAGTACGAGCTCACACTTGAATGGATCAAGCAAGTCTGCAGAAGAGCAGGTCCTGTACCCCCTCATATCCTGGAATGACTGAGCATGGGCAGAAAGGCTTGGTGCTGTGCAGAGGACCAGCATCCCACCAATGTGCAGCCCAGTGTGTAGAACAGTATGTCACTTCCATTTGCAAATCCTTTGTTTAAAGGGAAGTCATCCAGAGCACTGACAAATGGCACCAGTCTGGAACTCGAGAATGCTGAGGTGCTGTAGGACAATATTGTGCACTACATGGGGATCTCAAGGCATTTTGCAGCCATTTACCACCCAAGACTCACACCATCACAGAGATATATTTCACCTAGGAAATAAACCTGAAATTCTTCCACATGTCTCCTGTGGAAACAGTGCATTATCTCAAGAGCTGAATAGGAAATCCTGGACTCATTTTCAGTGTGTTGAAATGTGGAGGCTGCAATCGCAGTACCAGGAGTCAACATCTGCCATAAGGGAAGTCATTCTGGCTTTGTAGAGGAAGTGGGGAGGAGGAGAAAAGAAAGAAGTCTGGACTAGAATATGTTCTCCTGTAAACAGTCTTGGAGTGTGTCAAAAGGAGCTTTGAATCTTGCTGAGGAGTTCACAGGGAAGTTCTGGGTACATGATAATTTGTGCTGCCAAATTAGTCAGTCTTATGAGTACATAAAAATCCTGCACATCTTTTTTGAGCAGCTTGCTGTTCTTGTCATTTCAAATAGTTGAGGCTGAAATTGTAGGGTGCCTTGACAATGTACAAGCATGTTTTCTTTTTTAATCTTGGGGCCAAATTCTTATCCTAAGGTAAGCAGCTACACAGTGCTTTTTTTCCCTTGGTTCTGTTTTGGAGGTGGTAAAGACGAGCTCATTGACTCCAGCAGGAACTGCAGACCCCTATCTCTGAACAAAACTTAGCCTCCAGACTTGAAAAAATCAGATCACCTGTGAAAAAGAAGCTCTTGACAAAAACTTTTAATTCTACATTAGCTCCTTAAAGATCTTCCCAGAGCCTAATGTAAAGATAGAAGCCTGGTTGTGGCCTAACCCAAACAGCATGAAATTCAACCAGAACACTTGCTTTATTTCAAAGGGTTCAGATCAAGCCCTGAAGGAGTTACCTGCAACAACCAAAACCTCAAAACAACAAGCAGGATAGGTGTTTTTAGTTATTGTTTTCTGTCTGGTAACATGGAAACAAGATTTTCCAGTATATTTCACATGAGCCTTGCTTTCTTACAGGAGATTAGCATTTTCCCTAATTTAGGGCTGGTGTGTATCCAAGGGTCAATAGAAATTTTGCAGTGGATTTGCAGCTGCTCTGGACAGTGTTACCAAAATCTCCAAGCTGCTCAAAACCTTTTCTTCAGCATTTCACTTTTATTTGGATTATAAAGCTTTGCTCAGCTAATTCTGCTATGTCCCAGAAGCCTGCAAAATCCTGAGAAAAAAAAAAAAAAAAACAAACTCTAGGAACTGCCCTTTTTCTATTGTCTCTTTCCAAAAGGGGCCCAGGTAGTGACTTGTGAGTTCTCTCTATACAAAGCAGAGAGAGGGAAAAAGAACTAATGTCCCCTACCCCCCATGTCTGAGAAAAAGCAGGCATGCAGGAGAGTGTGGGCATCCGCAGCAAGAGCAGGGCTGGGGCAGGGAATGACCTCTGGCTGCATATCCACCACAAAGAGACCATGGCATTGACACAGCCTAACTGCACTCCTTTGGAGGGGACAGATTGAGGGGAAGTGACCCTTGGTGCCCCTCTTCTGCAGGGGACCTTGTGAAATAACTGTTGCTCCTCTTACTTCCTCCCTCAGGCACGTCAAAGAAATTAACAATGAGAAATCTCTCTTTTACTTAGTCATTTGGAGAGCAAGAAATAAAGAGACTTTGTGCTTGAAAGGGATGAGAAGGAAGTGTAGAACCTGACTATTTACTTCACTCTTGGGAAATGCAGTGTGGTTCCAAAACCAGTCCAAGGATTCATGAATGGCAACACAGTGGGCATCAGCAGCAGGAGCTCTGGGTGAGGCAGGGTGAGTCTATCTGGGTTTGGTTTCTAAGAGGACTTACAAAATGATCCCTGCAGCTCTGTTTCCAAGAACCAGGAACATCAAGAGATTAAGAGCTGTGCAACACCTTTCCCTAATGGCATCTGATAAATTACTAGTGAAACCCGGTCCTAGGAGGAGGAGTAGGTTCCTGGGAGCTGTGGGAAGGAGAAGGCTGCTTTGGGGAACAGAAAAGGAAGCAGAAACAGTGAGGCCCACTTCACAGCTGTGTGAGCAATGTCTGCCCATCCCCACTGAAGTTCACAGAGTGCCAGACCTTGAACTCAAGGCCAGGCCTGAGTAAGTCTGAGCATCAAGGGAAACATTTCATGCGTAACCCTGGTTCACATCTCTTGGCTGTTGAGGGCAGTAGGTAAAGCACACAGACTCGGTCTCTTCCTCTTCAAAGGAGTTTTAAATGTCTCTCAGATGCACTTGGGGTGAGTTGGGGCGGGAGGGAATGACCTTTGGATTTTCCCTCCAGAGGGAACCTGAGAAAATGACCTTTTGGCCCTTAGCTCCGCGGGTGCTTGGGAGAGGTCGGGAGGAATGACTCTTGGTCCAGTCTTGCGCTCCACAGGGGCTGAGGAGGAAAAGAAAGAACTCCAGGAATATGTGATCACGGGAATTTTTGTCTTCCTCTGAAAAAGGGGCATGTTTACTTCATAGTCCCTGTAGAAAAATAACCTGCCACTGAGAAACAAGCCAGTGCACTTAAAACAAGAAAGACCCTCAACTCTGTGACCTAGAAATCAAGGCAGAAAGTAAAAGCGAATAAATAAATAAATAAGTAAATAAAATAATCAGGGATGTCGCACAAAATCAAGGGGTGCCCTCTGAAGAGGTGTAATCAAGGCTCTGAGCCATCAGTTATAATGGTTTTGATTAAAGAAAGCTGTGCAGAGGTAATCTATTTTATTTTTAAATGGCCTGATTTTCCCTTGCTACTGTCTTGGAGGCTGAACCTAGAACGATTTGAAGGAGGACAGGAAATGTTCAGTTAAAAATGGCAAGTGAAAAGGCATGCAGTCAATAAAAAAGAAAACCCTCATCCATTTAAGTGACTTTTGGGTTTTGATGGCACACATTAAAATTGGCTGAAAATAGCAATGCTTAGTAAAATAAAAGCATGAAAGACCTTCCAAATCCTGGCTGATCAAGCCACACAGTTCTTCACTTCTTCCACCAAATCTGCAATAAAATTTAGGAGCGGTTGTTAGACTGAGCTGGAGATGGGGTTCATCATATGGTGTGTACCTAGAAGCACAAGGGGCTTTATTTATTCTGTGTATTCTTCACAGTGTAAAACACTTAAAATAGAAACTTACTTCCTACATACTTTATACTTATTCACAATTTTGAACTTCTTCATTTGTTTCCATTATAGCTGAAAGCTTCTTTAAATCTGAAAGACTTCTGTTCTTATGTAGGGTCAAGCATATTGTCTTTGCTTGATAAATAAAGACAAATAGTAGAAAAGAACCTCAAAAGAACCACAGCTGGAGTGGGAGGGGAGGGAGGTTTACATTTTCTTCCTCAAGAAGGTCAGATGTTTATTCAAGCCTATCCTAGCCTTTTGAACAGGGCATGGGCTGTGCTAGAAATCACATGAGAGCAGTGCTTCCTGGAGAATGGAAGGGGTGTCCGTCTTCAGAACAGCTGGACACAGAGTGCTCTGCTTTATTTAGAGTCTGACAGTGCTGAAAAACAAGGTACAGAAACAAAGCCTATTTCCAAAATGGATATTTGAATAAAGCGAGATGAGTTCTTGTAATAACCTCCATTGTGTTAGCAGGAGTAAAGTGTGCATTATTTCCTGCCAGTTATACACTACCCAGCACTGAGAGTTTCTTCCAGATTACTTACGTGTTGGAAATGGGGGAGGCTGTGCCCTTACCTTATTTTTGAATAAGCTGCTTAAGATATTAGCACCTGGAAAAGCAAAAGGAAGCCAAAACTCCTACTAAGTGCACAGCTTTGGTTTGGTAAGTTGCATATGTCAGGATCCAGTCATCCAGTCACTGCTAAAAATAGGCCTCATCTTCACTTGCTGTTGGTGAAACTTTGGGGAGGATAAACCAGCTGCTTGCAGTTGGTTTTATTTTGACACCTCTTGATGCTTCAGGTTCATGACTATGTTATTATCACATTCCAAACTTGACATAGAGACTAATACACAAAGAAAGAGGTATGTTTCCATGAAAAAATAAACCCACCATTGAGTAATTTGGCCTGTAAAAGCATTGACAGCACATCTGCAGCACAGTTAGGCTGTTTAAAGTTGAACGTCTTAACCCTGATTCATGAGGATGGTTGTGAACACGAGCACAGGCAAGATGCTGATGACCTCCTCCTAAAGGTAGACAACAGCACTAGAAAGTGCCTGCAGCCGCTTCCTTTGCAAAAACTATGAGCTGGAAATACCACTCTCCTGACAAAATACAGAAATCCAACAGACCTGCAAAGTACGATTTTTTGTAGAGGCTTAGAAATTATCTCTTTGCCACAATGAATGGGCAAAAGCTCATTGTGTCCTCCCATTCTGACTCATAATTAACATTTGATTTCTAAACGCTTGGCAAACTTGTATGTTCTTTTCAGTAACAGCATGTGTTCTCTATTCATAGGAAATCAAAGTTGTATGATGTTTGCATTTCAGCAGCATGCTTCAGAGAACAAATTTAGCCATTCACAGCAGAGCTACTTTTAAATAACATTAAGAAAATAAGAAAGTCATGGAATACAGGACCAAAAGAAGTTACATTCCTCATATGCTCAAATTACTTTCTCAACATGCTGTATGTTGCCTTAGATTCTAAGGTCTGGAGGTAAAACACACAATAGTCTAAAATAAAATTGCTTAACCCATTTGTGAGAAATAATGTAATAGCACTTACGGCCTTGCCAGTATCCATCCAGAGGATGGACCATCCCTTTCCCAAAGTGAGACTCACCCTTCCCAGCTCCCTGGGAGCATCCCATCCAGCAGTCATCTGATACTTTTTCTGCAGTGAGAAAAATATAGATCCTTTCAAAAAACTTCTTGCAAGATACTTACGCTTTGGTACACTGCCCATTCTGAGTCACTGTTACAGGAAAGCACCCAGGAGTCATAAGGCCTGTGGAATTCTCAGGTACCTTGGTTATCGCTGCATAATGCTGAACCATGCTGTGTAGACACACCTCTGTGTTGCTCTTCAGGATGAAATCAGCTCCTCTAACCATGAGGAGAAACTGTGGAAAAAAAAAATATCCAGAAATAATGTCTTTTTTTGTCCTCTTCAAGTGGCAGTTGTTTAGGTAGTAGCAAAAGCCCTCTTTTGCAAGGTGTACAAAGGAGAAAATAGTCCACTCTATTGTCTAAAGTCACTTTAAACAACCCAGAATTCACCTCACAGTTTCTTACACCAATGTGGTGAGAAATGCACAAATGCACTGGACACATCCTCATGCTTGTTAAGGATGGAGAAGCTGCTTGGTATGTCACCTACAGAGCTGGGACCTGGCTTAAGCTAATGGTTTGTGTCCCAGCCTTGGTCAGTTTATGTGTATTCTTTACAAATTACACAAGGATCTCTGGAGCTCACAGTCATGCAGATGAAATATAAAGCCACTTAGTTTTTGACCTTGACTGAAAAATGTGTTTAGTAGATTAATACTAAGTGAGAAAAAGCAATGTGTGATGGAAATCCATGCCTTTGAAATCCGTAAAGTTCTTTCTGTTAACATCAGTGAGCTGTGGTTGTGCGGATATGTGCATTTGTGTGGACAAGATGGAAAATAGTAAGAAAAAACACAGTAGGATCAGAACACAAATATAACCACAACTGTTGTGCAGGGATTGGTTGCCATGCCCTTGGCATGTGTTTTTTGTCAAAATACCACAGAGTAATGGCTGTTTGCCGGGTATGTATTATAGCACATACTAACACAGAAAGGGGAGGGGGCATTCAGTGACACATTCCGATTAATTTGTTAACAGGAGCTTCCTCATACTCATTACAGCTATTCAGCCATATCACTTTCTAAATCTGAAGGCACAATTTTATCTGAGAGTCCATATGGCTTATCAGGAAACTGTGCATATAGAAAACTACCACAATCCTGAACCAAGATAATATTTATCTAATAGACCATAACAGCTTGGGAAGAGTCAATATGGTCTCTCATTTGAGCATGCATTCTGGTATGCATTCTACCTATCCAAACACAAGTCATTTACATTGCAAGCTATCTGCCTGGCAAATCCATGTTTAAGTAATTCTTATAATGGTGGATTTTTTTTTACAAGAGAGATTATAAAGATCACTTGAATGTATTGTAGTCCATGGACTAACTTGGAAATTACGGAGTATTTGCCTGATAGATTGTAATGGACTCTGATGGAGCTGTTGGCTTTTATCAGCTAAACTCATATTTTGATATGTAAGCAAATTTAAAAAGAAAAATATTTGCAGAATAAGCAGGCAGGCTGCTCTGCCTGACTTGCAGCATCCTGCCTGCTTTGAGTCACCAGGTTGACAAAAGGAGCAGACTCTCTGCTACCAGGGCCCAGATCTGGCAGAAATGAGCCATTACTGTAAATTCTCTTTTGTCCCTACAACTCAGAGAAGCCCAGGAGTATGAAGAGAAGATTGCTGGGGGTTAATGACTGAGGAGAAAGTGAAAAGGAGCCCTGCTCACCTGATCCCATAAAACACTGCGGAGAATATCCTATGGTGAAGCTGTACTTACCCTGAGAATCCTGAGTGTGTCCCTGGCTGTTAATTCAGAGAACCTTTAACGGTGTAGTTAATAGACTTAATCTTCCTCTCTCTATTTTCTGTTCTGCTTTTCCTCTGGTGGAAAATAGAAAAATTGGAGAGAAAGCAGGGAGCATTGGAATATGGAAAAATAAAATTAGTAACAAGATGTTAGGTTTTACTTCAGTGTTTGGATACTCTTCAAAGTGGAGGTTCAGAAAAATTTCGAAGAACATGGGTTTTTTGTGAAAGAGGCACAACAGAATCTTTTTGACAGGTTTGTTTGTTTGTTTAAGGCACCATTTTTGGCAAACTACAGCCAAGGAAAATCAAGTCTTCCTGAGGAGGGACTGTCCATAATCACAGTGGCCCCACAACATAAAGTCTGAGAGGGATGAAGGTGTCTCTCCACTGACTACAGAGGGACCCCACGTGGTTGGTGTAGACTATGTGCCTGCTTCCTATATGACACAAGTTAGGGGAGAGAACTTACTCAAATTCTGATTTTTTACCAGATTCTCTCATGGAAGAAAATGGAGAAGCAGCCATGCAGTATTGGCCTCTCCAGCAATTTTCCATAAATTATCAAAGCAAATATCCCCATGTATCAAGGTTCACAGTCCTTTTAGGTAAATTGATTTCAATTATGTGTTTATGCCATCTCCAAGTCATTTGGTGGCATTTCCAGAAAAGGCAGGAGGTGCTGACACTTAGCGGAATGGAGAGTGAGTTATTCTCTGTTGGAACCACACAAACAGCAAGTGACCTTGTATACTAGAGTTTTGGAAGGTCTTGATGCAACTGTGCATAGAGTTGCAGTTATTATTATAATGAGACATTTATGAAGTCAGCCACAGAATACTGAAATTAAAATTCTGGTAAAGGAAGTAAACTGAAATGCAATTTTTTTATCAGATCTTACTTTTCTGGAGGATTATCTGTAAAATGGCAGTTGACATAGTGCCAATAAGACAGCATAATAAAAGGAAGTATTTAACTTACTTGAAAATGCATTTAGATTTGATAATTTGAGGGTCTGTCATCAGCTGTTAAGCTGCTGGAACAGGCATCAGGGCCTAATATAATGAATACATTACCTAAACCCTTCCTACTAGCTAAATAAATAAATATAATCCATATTCCGTTGAAGCTACTAAAGCAAGTTGCTGGTGGCAGAAATGAAGGTGGCATGAAGGAATGAAGATTCTGACCATAAAGCTTGCACTAATCATTGCAGCTTTGCCTTCGTTTTTGAGAAGAGGACTAGAAAGGAATATACTGAAAAGAAATGGGCTGATTTCTGTCCTGTCATGTCTTGCCCATCTTGCAGAATGAATGAGGAGAAAACACAAGCCTTTCCCCAGTATCCCTGGCTTATATTGGTGTACTTTAAGGGTATCTAGGAAGCCTCAGCTTGTTACTGTGTTTTCTGCATGGTAAAAGTGTCACATTTAGTTTCCATTGAAACATCAACACAAATTCGACAGTACATCTCTCTGACATCTCTCTGAGGCTTCCTACATACCTATCTATCTTGACCACCACCTACCAGCCCCAGTCCTTGCTCTTCTTCACTTCCTACTGCCATCACAACAGTGATAGTTGTGCCTGATATTCTCAGCAACACTCCTATACCAAGCCTGTCTCTGACCATCTCCTGTTCTCGTCTCCACATGTGTAGCTTTTGTCTCAGCCAAGTAAACCTGTGCATATTTCTAACCACAGAATAACTGTAAGTGTAGTCATCACATTATCCCTGTTTTAAGGAGGAGGGATTTGAGACAAACAGGACTAAGTTTAGGAAAGCAATGTTCACCATCAGTGAGAATGGGCCATGTTTGAAGCATTTATTTAAGTGCCCTGCAGAATCAGAGCTCCAACCACCTATGTGCCTCAGTTTCCCCTTTATCTCTGGGGAAGATGCCACTTACATTACTGTTGTGTGGTATGCTGTCACTGATCGTATGCTCATGATGCACTTGGGAAAATACCATTAGCTTTTCTAAAGGTCTGGATTGTCTCTTTTCAATTTTAACTGGTTTCGTTCATAACCTCCAATGTTCTCTCCCTGTAGATTCTATCGGTGCGTGATTTCTTTATTGGTAAAATCAAAATGCATCAGGAAAGTTTCTGAATAACAAAATGCAGCACTTCAGCCTCCTGGAGTTTAATTATATTTGTATGCCCACTCCTGCTTCTGTGACTCTTTCAGAGGTTCCCACTCACAGCTGCAGCTAAGTGGGCACATCTTAAGGTGACAGATTAAGAATATATGGTCAAGTACATATATAAGCGTATACATAGATTTCCATTCCTCTTTTGTTTCTCCCTCCTGCTCACTGATGTTAAAATCACACACTTGTAATTTAAACCCCGACACCGTTATTTAAAAAAAAAAATTAGCAAAAAAAATAAAAAAACACCCAAAAAATTGCTCACCTTCATCCCTCACCTTTCAGAGAAATTCACACATTATTTCCCTCCTTGCTCACCTTCTTTCCTGGTTTGACAAGGGAGTCTCAGGAAGCTAGTGATCCTCTTCTTTGACCATCTCCTGTCATGCCAGCAGAAGTATTTCCCACACCACAGCAATCCTATCTAGGTCTAAGCTGACAGGTGACTAGGAAAGGTTCAGATCCAAATCAGATTTTGTGACACAACCGACACATTCCATCTAAGACTCTGTGGAGTCTCATGGCTTGTATTGCTTTATGTTTACCTGAAAAATGCAGAGTCCAGTCAATACTGTGAAACTCTCAAAGTTTAAGATGCCCACACTGGTGGGGCCGGGGGAAGCCATGATTCAGACTTACATTTTTGCTTCAACCACATTTGTGCTTCTTTTATGTTCACTTCCTTTGAATATTCATGTGGTTGAATTCTGTGTCCATTAACATTCACAGAAAGTGAACCTCAGAGCTGCACATATATTTGCAAAAGCAGCGGTTTACATTTGCACACTTAGGTATTCATAGCTAAAAGCACTCACTCGAGGAACAAAATTGCCACCATTTAGCCAGCCAGTCCCATGCAAAACTGTTTATTACCAACTGATTTTTGGTCCTACTATAGAAATTTTTTAGCTTGCTCATAGAAAAAGAATGTGTATTTAAATAATCCAAGGAAATCACTACTTTCCATACATTTGTGCCAGTAGAAGAAAAGCTTAGCCAGATTATGTATTACAAACTATTTGTTCAGAATTTGGATCTTCCTGCCATGAAGGCGTGACCTCTTGTAGATGCTAGTGGTATAGAAACTATGACACACAGCTGAGCAGATACAGGCTTTTCGGCAGAGACATTACACATCCACCTGACACAGTTAATTAAAATGTCACTTCTATAGGAGTAAAGGGAGATGAATGTGAGCCAAACAGCTGAGCAGAGAATTTTGTTTTGCCTTTGAGCAATTCACTGTAATTTTGTTTAAACACAGGGTGTTTTCTTCCCATTGTAATGATCAATATAAAGCTACAAAATTTACCCTAAAAACCCATTGGCATATTCAAACCATTTTCTTCACAACTTACACTTACTGATCTTAAACTTCAACTGTTCAGCATGGTGACCTGGCTCACTAACATCAGTGTAAAGACCCCTTTTGATTTCCGTGGGAGTTATAACAGTCTTGCCAGGAGGGTGTTTAGCATCAATGCTGTACTTACTGTACCAAGTGATGATGTGGGGTTAAGTCATCCTCTGTCAGGGTATATGAAGTAGCATGTGGTTTGTTGAAAATGTAGCCTAAATACAAATGCTAAATCGGCACAAATGTCAGGAGCATGTTGATGAAGTGTGTTGATGGCACAAACCTGGGAGGTTTTCCCAAGCAGAAAAGAACTGGTATGTTGTACAGAAGGAATTGAAGGCACTTCAGACTGAAATAACAGAAACAGGGTGAAATTCATCCAAGGTGCAAAATACTAACTAATACATATGGAACTAAAACCTGAAACACATCCTGTAAGATGGGAGCTCATCACTGGGAAATGTCTGAAAGGTCATGAGTTGATTGTAGGGCAGCTGTGAGCCACCAGCCTGGGGCACTTGGAAGAAGGCTGTCTTCAGTTATATCAGGAGTAATATTTCTAGGAGACCCAAGGATGTATCAACCTAAGTGTCATGATCTGGTGAGTTGATCTAATGGTGCGCTACTGCCTTCAAAATGAAGACATGATTCTTGTGGCCTTTCCCTACACTCAGCCGCATGCTTCCACTGTGTCCTGTGCACTGTCTCTAGTTTCCTTAGACCCTTCTCGTGATCTTCTGCTGCCTGTCAGTCCAGTCTCCTATAATGTTTGGTAACCAAGGGAAAAAAAAGTGTTGGGTTTTTTTTCTGAGTTAATGAGCTGCATCCATTTGCAGAGGGATCCAGAGAGATCCAGATCTGCCAGGTGGTACAAGAGTGTGTAGCAGGGAGCAAAGATGGGCAAAAAGGGAAGGAGTAGGTCCTTCTTCTACTGGGAAGTGGCTGTTAGGTCAGTGCATCCCATTTTGGGAAAGCTGCTGCCATAGTGTCTTTGGATAAGGCTTTGTTAGAGTAGGAATTCATCTGAAGCATTGAGTAACCTTTGATGGTCACACAGGAATGGATTTTTTGGCGGTAGCTTTGCAGATCATCCAGAGAAAGGGTGTTGAGACTGCCTAGCTGCCCTCCAGAGATGCTCCTGGAGAAGTCAGAAGTTGGGACATGCTTGCCAGTTGAAAAATGGATTCTGCCAGGTGGCAGCCTCTGTGAGAGACTTATTCCTAGATCTCTAGTTTGTGGTAGCAACACAGAAACAAGAAGCAGACAGTGTCCTGCCTTCAGGGAAGTCTCAAACTCCCCAGACTCTGGCGTGCCAGCATACAAGTGCTGCAAATACCATTATATGGCCCTGTTTGTAAACCTATTAGGAGTTTTGTTCCCTCTGCTGAAAACCTGGTCCAGAACCTTATTCCTCTACTTAATAAAAATTTACCAATTTTCAGCTAAGTGTATTTAAGACCAGTGTACACATGAGATCAAGTAAACTCAATAGCAAAACAAGAGAGGAAGCAATTAGCAAGATACATAGCCAGGCTGTTAATTTCCACACTGAAAGTAAATGGTCACAAGGAAACAAATACAAAAGGCAAATTTACTCAGGGATGGCAACCAACCTACAGGACCTAGACCCCTTAAGAACTTTTCACATGCCAGAACTGGAAATCAAGGTCTGAAGACACCCTGCCTTTCAAATGACTCCTGTTTCCATTTCTACTTGTATTCCTGCTGTACCAGCTTCAGGAGCTGGTGACCTGGTTTTCATCCAATAATCCCTTCTGGAGCATTCCTTCAGCCTCAAGTGGTACAGCCACTTCCCCACCTTTGTCAAAGAGACTTTGCAATTATTACACAAAGATAAACAGTCTTGACGGCTTTCTCAGGACTCAGATCTGGAGTAGCAAGAGGGATCCTTTCATCCTTTCCCATGCAATCCCTTTGCAGTAGCCATGCCACGCAGCACTTTCTCCCCCTGCAGATACTCCTTGATTGCTGTGCTCACATCTGCAGGTCTCAACATCCTCTAAGTGATGTTTGGAAGGATACAGCACAGTGGTGAGGAGTGCCAGGGACCAGGTACAACCAGTGCAGTGCTCAGGAGAGCAGGAGCAAAAGGAGTCTGGGCAAAGCATGAAGGACGAGGTGCTTTTTGTCTTTCAGAAAAAGAATGGGGAAATAGGTCTGGAAAATAGAGTGGGAGGTATAAAAGGAGAGATGTGAGAACCGATGAGTTGTGTGTATGTATACATGAGAGAATAAGAAGCAAAGTTTCAAACTGGCAATTGGTTTTGGGTTTTTATTGACTATAGATTGAAACTCCAAGCTGTAATTAATAACCTGAGCCTGGATCTTACCTACTATACAGAGTTGCTAACACATCTCTATAAAATGTCTTGCAAGGAAATAGCTAGACATAAATTCTGTGAAGCTTATGATTTCCAGCATGTTACCAACTTTATAAAGATGGTCTGTTGTTATAAAACATGGCAGCAGATGTGGCCATGAAATGCTGCTTGGAAACATCTCTTTCAGCAGCTGCTTTCACTTTTTGTGTAACCTTTCTAAGTTCCTGTGGCCCATTTCCCCCACCTTCCCCTTTGTTCTCGAGTAAAATAAATGCAGTAGTCATATGTGAAAGCATGTTCAGAGATCATTAATGCTACTTTACTTTCTGTGTTTATGTCAGAATTCACACTTTTTACTTTGGAGACAGTGGTTTATACCCATGGCTGAAAATTCAGATTTGGGCTTGGGACTGTGTGATTGCACTGAATTGCCACTGCCATGTTTTGACTTTGTGGATTATTTCTTTAATACAAAATTCTTTTGACTTGTCATGCCTAAAAAGGGGGCAAAAGCACCCAGATGCTTTTATCTTTTCTCTTACAAATAACTGCAACAATAATATAATAATTTTCATTTTTAAGTGCACAAATGCCATTTTAATCACTTATTGAGCATCTAACATAGTACAAAGGAAAGGATGAAATGGAATATTTGTGGCTGCAGAGACAGATATCATTATTCAGGGGTAGAAGCATGTGAAAGGGTAAAAGGAGGTTTAAAGAGATACTCTTTTGTTGCACTTAACACTGATAAATGACATACAAGTCAGGATAACAGGGCAGAGCTCCTGTCAGGGAGACAATGATAAATGTGAAGCCTGGGACAGAAAGGTCCACTAGACAGAAATCTGTGTATGACACATTGTGCATTTGATAGACTTGCCTGCATGGTCTGACTAAGGCACGAAGTGTTCCTTTAGGCTGGAGTTATGGCCCTCAAGCACATCTCATACAATCACTGAGCTCATGTTTGTGTTCCCATTTTCGTATGGCAACAAAGATCAATTCCCCTTAATCAGTGCAACACACAGGACTAAAAACAGTGAGAAAAAATGTTTTTTTCAGAAATATAATTAATATCCCTTTCAGGCTAATTTTTGTATAATATGAAACAAAAAGCAGACAGTATTATTATTATTATTATTACTGCTGTCTCAAAAGAAAAAAAAAAACACGAACAAAAACCACAAACCACCTCTTTTTTTAAAAAAAATGCCCAGTGTTAGCCTGTTATTAAAAATATTTCTTTAAGAGAAAAGAAAATCCCTAATTATTTCTTCTTTATGAATAGAACAGAATGTCTGTGATTTATGCTGTAAGCTTCCTACATCCTGTGCTCCAATGCAACATGACCTGTACCTCTCAAATGTCCTTAGCATCAAAGATTAAGATGGAGGAGTGGAGACAGCTAGAAAAGGCATTCATGTTCTCAAGAAGCAATTTTAACAGTTCACAAAGAAAAAAAAAAATCCAAGAATACACTCATGTAACATTCACTGTACCCTCTTAACAGATGACTAAGGCTTGCGCTTTCAATAGAAGGAACGTTCATGAAGGGATAAGTGTGATATCAGGTAAGAACACAAAGGAAGATTGAATGAAAGTAATTCAGCAAGATTGGTAGAAGATTAGAGGCTGATGGTCAGTCCCTTTTAGATTCCTTTAAGCACACAGACATTTTTACTGCCATATACTGCCAGTCCCACTAAGCACTGTAAGTTGGATGGTGTAGTGGAGAATTGCCAAGTTCTAGGTGGAAGCACTTTCTCTGTTACACAAAGCTATGAACATAGTGAGTTTCATCTCATACTGCAGGTGAAGCTACCATACATATGCCTGTGGTTACCAATATGTGCTGACACAGACTAACAAAGATGAGTCATAAAGGCAGCACTGAAACATGAATTTCAAAGCTATCCAGCTTCCTATCTACAAGTTCTGGCACCTGAGCACCAGTTTAGAGCCAGTTACGATACACTGGGTGCTTTTGTCTCTTCCCTTCTCCAGTACAGTCTCAATCAGTGATGTTCCAAGTGCAGAGCCACAATTTTCTCTCAGTGAATTTAGGACTGGAAAGCAAATGGGATAGAGCCTTGATATCCCTCTACCATACTGTACAAAGGAGACAGAGACAGCAGCACAGGAATCTATGTTCACTTGCCTCCTGAAAACTCCCTTCTTCCAAAGTCTACTGGGACTGTGGGAGGGACCACTGATGGTGCAGTCAAAAATGTTTTATGTGGAAAAAATATTGGAGGCTTTCCAAACACTCACTAATTTCAGGAACAGGTTCTTCAACCTGTTCTGCAGAGGAGAGGTGGCAGTGACCATCTCTGCAACACTACAGCCAAAGTGAAATCCCAGGGCTGGGTCTCCGGATGGGTGGCCAACCCCAAGCACCTCTTATCACTTACTGATGTGGGAAGAACCACAGATCTTAACACAGACACGCCAGGCAGTTGGGTGCCCACAGAAAAACTGCAGATCTGGGGGGATCTTAAAAAGAAACAAGCCCCTTAAATAAATTCTGGTGCATTTGGGACCACTGCTCTTTAGAAGCTACGTGTAATATTCATCTAATACAGTACATCAATACTAACTGCCTCTGCTACTATGCACTCATGTCCTTTGCCTCTGGTTCTGATACACTATTTGTACACTAGGAGCAGTGGGAGGAAAGACTGTACTTGTTTTTAATGCAGCTTTCCTCCTCACTGCAGCTCACTAACACTAGCTCTTGCAGCAAGAAGGGCTTGTTTATCCTGTATTTGCACGTGTATGCTGGCACATTCTGCATCTTGTCAGTACTGCAAAGTCGCTAACCAACAAGGGTCCATATATGCCCAAAAGGGCTCAGAAAATACCCCAGCAAATGGGTAGAAGCCCCTTCAAAGCATCCCTTTTCATAACGTGTTGCCTTGACACCGCAGCTAACACTGATTCAGTCTAAACAGATTCATCTGGGGACGAAAAGGGAGGGAAGAGAGAAAAATAATATCCTTTCCCTACATGCTGTTTTTTGACTTAATTCGTTACCTTTTCTAATGAAGGTAAGAGTTAGCATCTTGATACAGAAATCTCCTGCCAGTCCACAGAATCAAATAGTGCATTAAAATAACAGGCATCACATTCATGATTTTAAAATTAGATTGCAAATTCTCTCCGATTAAAATGCATTTCTACAACTGAGTCTCAATGTTGATTTCAGGCTAGGGAAGCTGTTACTTTAGGATGGAAAGAGAAATATGCTGCATTTCCCCTTATTTTACTACTACAGATCCTTTTGATATTAAAGTAGGTGAAAGGAAAGAATTTATTAAATGTTAACTGTTTGCTATGTGTATCTTGGTTTTTTTCATTTTAATCCTGTAAATGTTTGACAAGAAAAGAAGTGAAATAAACTCTAGGGGGACTTTTTGAAGAAGAAAAGTCTATTCAAGAGTAATGTAAAATGCAAATTAAATATTTGCTCAGTGTTTAGTCATTCCTCAGAGACTAAAAGAAATTCTTCATCACAACCTCTATGCTGACCTTCACATCAAATCAGAAAGCTTTAGTGTTTATGTGGAACCATATACATTGTCCCTATAAGCAAATGAAAAAAAAAAATGAATGTTTTATAGCGATTTTAGTTTGTTTCAAGGGTCATTTTGTGAGACATCTTCTCTCTGAAGACTACAGTTTACTTTTTTACAATTTCATTTAATGATCTGACATTTGAGACACTTCCTAATTAATTCTGTCTCTGCCTAAGCCAGCTGTGATGAATGTAACCTGTGCATACAGGATTACATTGTTGCTTTTAGAAAATACATCCAATAAGAGAAGATGAAACTTCCACAATAGGACAATGGGACTTATATCATCTATGACAGGATTTATGTCAACCATATTGTAAATGATGAAATGTTATTGTTAATCTGGAGTAGCTACTGTACTAAATAGCTAGAATGAAAGGCTGCGCCAAGTAAGGAGAGTTGCATAGACTGCTTAATACTTTACAAAATACTTTTCATGGTAAAAGTTAGTTTTTAGCACATGAAAACAGTTATTTCAAAGTTTGGCATTTTTAGGATGCTTACTTATAAAACGTTTGCTAACCAAAACAGTTCTCATGTTGAACACATCCACACAGCAGAGGTCAATGCAAGGCAATCCAGCACGAACATGGCATGTGTACTCCCCTTTGCAAACCACAGGGAGCCATCCCAAGCAAGGACCAAGCACTGACTAGGGAATGCTGTGGTTAAAGAAGTCACACTACAAAATGGTCTCCTGCAAATCATGATAGGTTCATTTTTTAAATTGCTTTATAAGCAGTAGTTGTGACAACTGTTGACAGGATTTAGAGAGACCAGCGGACCACCAGGCAGAGCAGACTCTTCATTAACTGCTTATAGTTAGCCATGGAGCTTGTTTGTTAATCAGCAAATAAAAAAGCATTTTTAAATCTGACAGACATTCCTGAATACTGCCCTAAATTGTAGACTGCAAGTCCAAACTTTTTCTTTGCATCTTTGCTTCCAGGTAAGTATTCCACATTCTTTTCTCTTTTTGTTCAGTAAAAGGGGATGTGAAAGGGCAGGTTTACATGCTACAAAAGTAGGGGATTTTTTCTATCAAAGAGCAAAAATCTCTAGAAAAAATTATAACACATTGAGCTGCTCATTATTTGCTATATAACAGATCATGCTGTGGAGGAAATCGTAATTGCAACAACTGGAATAAGTCTAATACTTCTAAATTTCTGTTTCTATGGTGACTTTAATAAATATTCTTTTCAAGATAAATTTAGATACTCAGGAACATAAACGTTTCCTGCCTTCTGTTTCAGACAGAAATAGAATTATATTTGCAGAGATATGTTTTAGACACATTTGGCATGTCTTCTCCAGATTGGCATTTTCTTGGTGGCTATTACTTTTACAGAAAAGTGGTAGATAGCCATAAATATTAGTTTATTTAACTTAGACAAAAAAAAAAAAAATGGGGTTTGGCAAGAGTCAGCTTTCAACAACAGGAGCAGACTTGATATAGAAAAGGGAAATTCTGCAGCTCCTGGGGACTGCAGTATGAGATGATTTTAGCTTTGCCATGGCCATCACTGCAGCAGTAAGAGGAACAGCTTGGCCATTAGAGATGACTTGGTTGCCTAATGTCCAGTGGCTCCAGAATTGTTCCTGATCTGGTCTTGAGGCCTTTGCATGAGCCAGCCTCACTTCAGCACAGGGTGCTCAGCAAGTTGGACTTTGCAGAAGCAGGCCTTCTGGTGTCTCCACATGAAGTTTTCAGCTTTAACATTGGTCCAAAGTAACATGAGAATTTCTAGCCTTTCTTTCTTTTTCTCCTATGTCTATAGAACTAATAACTTTAGGCCGTGTTAGGCATTTAATTTTAAACCAGAAATAATTCATAAGCAGTAAATAAAACCCGTGTTTGGAGCCTTCCGTAGGAGGGAAAGCTGGGACTGACAAGGCTGGAAGCGCTGGAGCAGGTTGCAGCTGGTTTTAGTTTTGTAGTGGAGGTGTCCCTCCAGTGGCTTCTCCAAAAAATGCAGCATGGAAGAGGCAGCCGGTGTTCTGTAGTCTTGACTGAAATGAGGTGCTCTCACGTCTCCCAAAGCTAACAATATGCCTTATCACCCTAGAAATAATGGCAATGAATTGGGCAAACTGAGGTCAACACTCGTTTACAACATCTGACCAGCAGGAAATTTAGGCTTGTCCTTCTCTTAAACGAAAAAGATTTACTACCCTCTATTTATCCTTTTGATGTATTTATTTCTGTTCTAATGACAAACTCCTGAATGTGATTCTTACCCCAAAGAATTTATACTCAAAGTGTAAGCAAACCTATACAGGAAATACAGGAAATCATTAACAAATATATAGTATAATGCACTCTTGTTGTCTGTGTAATGTGAAAAGTGGGGTTTTTCTTTCTTTCTTAAGCCTTATGGCAAAGGAGAATTTAAATAAGAGCTTTGAAGACAGGTCATGATGTAGCTGTGTGGCTGTTTGCAAGATGTCTCTCCCAAGCCTGAGGGCCTGATGGAAGAACACATACAGGTTCTTGTTGGAAAAGTTAATGAGGGAATGATTGCAGGCAGCAGGGAATAACTGCCTTGACAGGCAGTGAAAGCTGATGCAGAAGGTAGAGAACTGGCCAAGCTTAACTTGAAAGCCAAGGCAAGAAGCTTATGTTTGATGTATTTGAGAAAAAGCTGTCAGTGTGGAAAAAGAAAGATGAAAGACAACCCAGGCTGGACCACAGAAACATAGAATAGTCAGGGTTCGAAGAGACCTTATCATCTAGTTCCAACCTCCCTGACATGGGCAGGGACACCTCACATTGAACCATGCCACCCAAGGCTCTGTCCAACCTGGCCTTGAACACCAGCAGCGATGGAGTATTCACAGCTTCCCTGAGCAACCCATTCCAGTGCCTCATGACCATTACAGTGAAGAGCTTCCTCCTCATATCCAGTCTAAACTTCCCCTGTTTAAGTTTGAACCCATTACCCCTTGTCCTA
Organism: Psilopsiagon aymara; assembly: GCA_024733675.1. Lineage (NCBI taxonomy): Eukaryota > Metazoa > Chordata > Aves > Psittaciformes > Psittacidae > Psilopsiagon > Psilopsiagon aymara. Next base: position 37,201 of record JANRGW010021590.1, read on the forward strand.
TCACTACAGTCCCTAATGAAGAGTCCCTCCCCAGCATCCCTATAGGCTCCCTTCAGATACTGGAAGGCTGCTATGAGGTCTCCACAATGACCTTTGATAGTCGCTGGGTAGGAGCAGGGTAGGACTGAATTTCTCGAGGGCAATGGAAAGGAGCCTGAAAGGATCTAGGTGTGAAACACTTGGTGTCTGGAGGAGGGATTTTCTTGTGTGTATTGCAGGGAAGGAGTGGCTGTTAGAGAAGTCAGAAATCAAGAACCACTGATATTTCAGTAATCACATCTCTCCTAAATCTCAGCTAATATGCCAACCAGGTTGGGAGCCTGAGTGACAGAAAGAACAGTGTTATCACCTGCTATGATTAGGAGAGGATGTAGAAAGGAGGAAACATTGGAAGGAAAGATTAAAAACTGAACCAAAACCAACTGGGGTACTCACAAAGGTGTGCCAGGATCTTAGTCTGGAAAGGAAACATGATTCATCTCCTGCTTAGGACATGGAAGTCAAGGTGTCTGCCAGGGTGGCTGGTGTGTAGGGTGACATTACAGTCAATGTTAGTCTCACCAGTGGAGCCTAGAGGGCAAATCAGATGCCCAAAGGTAGTCCAGTACTTTACAATGAGCTCAAATACTTTTGAGGGTCAACGGATTGCATTGACTAGAGTTCCACTGTCTGCAGTAGATACTTAGACAGGAGGATCCGTTGAGGCAGCTGCCTATGGGTGCTTGCACCCTAAGGAATCCAGTAATTCAGAGAGTTATCAGCACTGAAAAAGTACTGGACCCAGGGATCAAGGCAGTCCAATGATGCCTCAGACAGGAAGAGAGCTGAGAAAGGAGCAAATGGACATGTAAGAGGAGAATCAGTAAAGGACAAGGTCTTGCACAGAGCAGTACCAATTTTGTATTTCAGTATTTGGTTCTAGTTCAGCAGAGCTTTGACTGTGAAAGGTACTGAGTATTTGTTTCCTTTTATCATTTTACGTAGCCTGAGAGAGGATTTTTGTAGTCCTAGGTGAACTTCTTTGAAAGGTAGCTTTTTAATTTGTGTAGCTATGGATTGGATTTAAAATAGACACTATGTTCTCATCACAGCATGACTTGTTACTGGATAGGTGAGAGAAATCTTACCCACAGTTTAGTTATAAAGCACATTGTAAGTAACATAAAGATTAGTTCCTCCTAAAGGGAGAAAAAATACACATACTTAAATGCATCTAACCACCTGTTTTTAACCAGAATCACAGAAAATTATTCATTTAAATAGTACCAGGGATGGTAAGTCTCTTCCCCAGTCCCACTGACTTCTACAGTACTTGAATATTTAACATTTAACAATAAAATGTAAATGTTATGATTTTTATTTTTTGATGTGGCTTTTCTTTGCTATAGAGCTGCTTAATTCTCTGCCATATCTGGAATGACATTTGCCATGGATGTCAGCCAGTAAGTTTGTGAAAGTTTTTCTGGTTCCCTGGAAACCTTCCCTAACATCCCACCCTGCCCAAAGTTCAGACAATGACACATCTCAGCATTACATACTTCCCATGCCTCAGTTCTGAAAGGATTTTTCCCCATTGCATATGAAGAAGAGCTGGCATAGCCTAGATTGGCTTTTGAGACATTCTTGGAATACTCAAGATGCTTCATGTTTAAGAGAAATATTTATTTTACAGTTCACAGCCAAGGGCAGCTGGCCTGGCTCAGAACCCATTGACTCCATTGGGAACCGGCTCTGGCTGATCGGAGCTGCTCTCAGCCAGCCAACACACACATGACTGACCGAAAGTGTAAACCTGAGAACTGGAGGAATTGTGCTACCAGTTAATAATAAATAAAATGAGCTTATGTAGATAACACAGAGCAAGCAATGTTCGGCCTGCAATTTTAGAAGGATTTACCTTTGCCCAAGCCTTAAACCATATAGAGAGCCACTGAAATGCAGATCTGGGCCCCAGTCCACTGCTCCCTCAGAACAAGAGAGAAGCTTATCAGTATCATCGAGTACCGGACCCTAACCCAAGTGACCCAAGCAGCAGATAAGTAGCACGCATGGCAACAATTCCAAAGGGACAGTACTCAGAACAAAAGGAATTCAAAGCAGAATACAAGTTGTTATACTGTAAAAAACAAAAAACAACCCACAGTATAACTACTCCATAATAATAGTCTTCAGATTTTTTCTCCATTTAGAAAAGTCTTCCAGCACTTCCTAAGCCGATCTGAGAGATTTCGAGCAGATTTCCCAATTTCCAGGCTTTTTGCACTGCCTTGCTTGTGGAGCATCTGTTTCTTCCAAAATAAGCAGGACTTACTCTTGCTGGTGTAATCCCTTTTACACATAAAATAACATGGGTGGAACAGATGTGATATATGATATATCATAAACTATAACAGCAACGTTTCTCTCCAGCCCAGGAGGGTTATTTAATTCATCAGGTTTAATGAGTGTTCAAGCAGTTTATGGCACGTACTGATTCATGCCATCTAAATGCAGCTCTGTCATTAATATCAGATAAATCTTTCTAAGCAAGAATCTATGCTTTCACACACACACAAAAAAATGGCATCTGTGCTACATGAAGGGCTCATGTTTTGGCAAATAAATTCAATTGGGATCTAGACTAGTGGTTTTAAATAAAATTATTCTATACCAACAGAGAGTTTAGCGCTTTCTAATATTAGTGCTGCTCCTGTGCTGGGTCAGTAAGAAGGTGCTGAGACCATGCAAAGAGTAACTAGCTGCCAAGAGAAACCTAGCAGATAGATTGCTTTTTGGGGGTGTCCACTGTGATTTTATTCTCAGTTTGTGAAATCTGTAATGCATACTTAGTAATAAAGCCTACACAGAACATGTATTACAAGTAAAGAGAAGAGACAACGTGAGACTTGAATTAATAATACAGTAGTTTCCAGCCAGGGGTCAGGGTCAAAGAGCATACTGATAGCAAAATCAGCAGCCGTTATTTTCATGTGCCTATTTCTTGTCCGCAGCCATACGTTATGCTGAAAGAGTCATGTATACATCATGAGCACACTGATGAGAGCTTCTGGCAATGCTCCAAAACCGGGCTATAAGGAGCAAATTACAGTTGGGAACTGGCAAATTTCTGAGGTTTAGGTTTTTAAAATATGAATGGATTTTCCGGGGGGTGAGGGAGGCACCAGTAAAATATTTATCTGGCATCAGAGTTATTCATTTAAAATAATTCAAGGAAGGCAGTACTGGTCTACAAAATCCCGGTTAGAAGAATTATTAAAACAGGAAAACCAGGCAGAGTAGGAATTATGGCCACTTTACTAACAATATAGAACAACACACATAAGTTTATCTTGAAAGCTTATCATTAGTGGCAGTCATAAAAAAAAATGACTGAAGCTAAATGTATAAACTTGTAAAGATATGGAATCCATTTTAACCACATACTGAGCAATTAATTCTTTACGACAGCTAGCCTTGAATCAGCTATATGTAGATAAACAGCATCCTTGAATACTATCTGGTAACATAATATTCATATACTAAGGCAATTGTATTTAGAAGTCCTGAGGCTAGAAAAGGGTGATGTAAATTCATCTGGATTGATATTTTAGCTTCAAAATTAATTATGTGCTTTAACTTGGGTGAGTTAGAATTAGATCTAAAAGCCAAACTTGGGCCCTCTAATACTTACGACTGTTTCAAGTCAGACACCTTTGGGAATGGCATCAAGAGAACTGACCTCTTGAAGAACTGTAGGGGAACAGGCTAAGAACAACCAGTTCCATATGAAGCTCTCCTATGGAGAGGACTCTACCGAAGGTAGACGTTAAGGTCAAGTCTACCATTTTTTACAAAATGTGACATCTTGAAAGCAAGGTTACTGCTGCAGACCTATGGGGCCCATTGCATGGTGCTCACAACGCTCATGGGCTATAGGAGTTTTGCTCACCAGGACTGGCGCTGGGTATATTCTTGTGCTGACGCTTTCTCACACTGTATGAAGTCTTTGAATAGCTGTTTTAAAGATGCCCAGTTATTTTCCTCCTAAGAGAAGAGCCTTGTGGGCAGAAGATAATGCTGTGAAGCCTTCAGGTACCTGAGGGACATGAACCTACAACTACTTCATTCTAGCAGAAGGTTTCTTTTCCTGAGCATAAATTGAGACCATCTTTAGGCACTTAGCCCTTTTCAGGGTAGGCTCTGAAAGTGAAAATGGGCACAGAGCACCTCACTGGTGACCACCAGCAGGAACACAGGCTGCTGCATGGACTCGGTAGTTGTATGTCTGTGAATGTAGAGCATATAGGGATGTGTAACAAAATCTCCAAGGAGAACCTGAGGAAGCTCCAGGCTTAAAACACTGTCAAATTTAGCCAAGATAGGATGGTGGCTGAAGGACAGGCAGGTAGACTTCGAGCTTTGGCACTGGAATTGTTTTTTTATCTCTTTATGCAATGCCTGTAGGAAGAAGATAACAGTGTTTCACCAGCTGGCAATAGAGCGGCAAGGAAATTAAGGAAAAAATAGAACAAGAATGGAGAGAGTTATACAGTGGTAAAGGCTTTTAAACTAAAAGCTAGGCAGATAGAAATACATCACTTCAACAGAACCAGAATCTGAAGCTGAAAAAGACAGAATTGTGCCTGTCCTGGAATTAACAACTTTCAGATGAGCGAGCTGAAAGCCCAGAAGTAGACTCCAAGTTAAAACTGTATCTGTTCTCTCTTTAGGGGAAAACTGGTTTAAGACACTAACAAAGCAGATGGTGGTAGTGGGTATCACAGTATGACAGTGGAAGACCAGGCACTGAACACAGAGTGCATCAGCAGTGTGAGGGTGGGCCAGTAAAGATGCCCAGTTATGCCACCCAGCATAGTTTACTACAAAATACTGCACAAGCCATATAGTAAGAAAACCCAGGGATGCACCAAATGGAGGTGAGTTTCTCTGTGCTCCCTGGAAGTGGCCACCAGGCCAACAGGAGAAGCTGCAGGAATGAAGAGGAGAGGGATGGAGCTGGACTGAGCCTAGAGGAAAAAAAATGAGTTCCAACAAGGAATCGTATATTCACACTCCAGTGATAATTTGCTCAATTTCTGCTACTTGTAAATACCATCACACAGTCTTGCAGTGGCAGCGAGGCAGGCAAGCATAGTGCTCCTAGTGCACAGCAAACAACCTTGTACCAAGCTCTCACAGCGGAGGCTGTGCTAACGTGGGTATGCTCAGGGCATGCCTGGTATTTTTGGAAGCCTGAGCAGATTCAAAATAGTTGAGCGCTGATGTGTCTGGGATCAAGAGCTCAGGTCAGAGGGGGTTAGGAGGCAGGATTTGTGGTGGCGTAGCTGCTTCCAGCACTCCTGCGTCAGGCAGCATCCAGGACCCTTCGTCACCAACTATGTGCTTTCCTTCTCACAGCCACACCAGCTCATTCGCATGTTCAGCACCATGCGACACAGTTCTTCATGGATTCACCCAAAGGTATAAATGTTTCACACTGCCTTTGGGGTCACTGTGCAAAGCAGTTTTATAATTGTTAAAGTGGATGGACCTAGGAGGACTGATGCACAGGTCCCGCTGGAAAAGCATTACCTTAGGGACTGTATTGTGTGCATTTTTATTTCCAATTTTTACCATTTCTGGAAAAAAAACCCCAAACCACCACCTCAAAATGCCACTACTTTCTGTTTAAGTTGCTGTAGAAATCCAGTCCATGCGTGGTTTGATAGGAGATAGCCTAATCCTCTTCTTGCTTGAGTGGTCTCTCCAATTTCTGCCATAAAGCTGACAAGTCCCTTTGGGTTTATGGTTAGGGATTTATTTTTTTTTTTAGACTTTTTTATTTTTTCCTTTGCTTTACTGATTTTACCTCAGGGGAAATCACTGAGATTTTTTTCCACAAGCAATAGTTTCTTATTTATTTAGCTAAGCTGTCTAATTCCATTAAAGGTAGCTGTTCTGGGTGCCTTTATAAATGTTCCTCCTTCTGCTCTGGATTCTTGACGTCTTACAGCATCACTTTACCACACTAGTTGGCTTGGATAGTTGGGGTTACATTAGGTTTCTCTAACAAGCAGGAAAACGTATTTAAACCCCTGACACAGGACAGTTACCGGGTCTGTTCCACCCCAGTGGGACTCATATCCAGCATGCTGGGAGCAGAGCTGAAGGAAAGACAGAAGAGAAGTAGTTACATTTCTTCTGCATTAACCCATGCCCTGAAAACATGCAGGTTTCAAATGCAGAAGTTAAATAACTGACAGGGTTTAATAACTTTTCCTGTGGTGGGTGTGTTAAAATTTTCCTCTACATCAAGAAGGTATATTTCTATTGCTCTGCTCTGTGTCACATCCCAGAGTGGTGAATGTCATTGCACAGGAACAGCTGGATAAAGAGTTACAGGCTGAATTATGCCAAAGGGCAGGAATGTGTTATTCTTCCAAATACCATTTAAGCTGTTCAGTTTTGTTTTCTCTTGACAAACATGGGATAACCTAATCGCATTTTGCTTTAAGTTTTATTTAAGTTACATTTACAATTTTGCAGATAGCTGTAGAAAGAAGTGAAATTAACATCCTTATCTGAGGGCTTTCCCAGAGATATGGCTGTGGTTGTACAAATACCTGCACTACAAATACAAGTAGGTAGAATGAGAGGGGATGCAACAAGAGCCACCTGCAGAAGGGTAGGGCAGGGTACTTAGCAGACCTCACCCATCTCCATTTCTGTTGTGTCTAGATTTCAGGGGGAAAGAAATGTGTTGTCTCAGTATTTACACTAAGGAGTTGTTGTCCTGGGTTCAGCAGTAGCAGCCATTTTTCTCCTTAGTAGCTGATGCAGCGCTGTGTTTTTGACTTTCAGCCTGGGAACAGTGCTGATAACACCGATGTTTTCGGTTGCTGCCCAGTAATGTTTACTCTGACCAAGGACTTTCTGAGTCTCATGTTCTGCCTGGGAGGAGGGGAAGCCAGGAGGAAGCAGAGACAGGACACCTGACCCAAACTGACCAAAGAGGTATTTCATACCACAGCACATCAAGCCCACTGTATAAACTGGGGGCAGTTACCCAGAAGGGTTAGATCACTGCTCGGGTCGGGCTGGGTATCGGTTAGTGGGTGGTGAGCAGTTGTATTCTCTTCCCTTGTTATTCCCCTGATCATTATTATTACCCATGGCAGCAGCAGTGGTTTGTGTTATACCTTAGTTACTGGACTGTTTTTATCTCAACCCATGGGAGTTACGTTCTTTCGATTCTCCTCCCCATCCCTCTGGGAGTGGGAGGAAAGGGGGGAGTATGTGAGCAGCTGCATGGTTCTGAGTTATGGCTGGGCTTAAACCTCAACAGGAACGTACTCTGTAGGGTTGAATTTCACTTTTACAAGCTACAAGAATGCTTAATCTGTATTGCTCCACATTGTTTCTCTGCGTGATTGCCTTGTGAAACAGCATGATTTTAGTCTGAAGAATTAATTGGCTAAATGGATTGAAGGGAGTACAAGAGAAAGGGATTAAATTACCTCATTTTATACACAGAGAACAGGGATATAGGCTGGCTGGTAACCATTTTAAGATAGACTCAGGAAGGCAGGAGGAGAATAAAGAACTGAATGCAGATCCTCTTAAGTCCCAGGCTACTCTCTAAACCATGAAAGCCAGCTTCTCAAGCACAGTTATGTTTGCATTGTGGCCATGCATCATACATCAAACCACTTTCTGCCTCCAGCACACCCTTACACTTCAGCGAATTTCCAAGTTTGAACTTCATATCTCTAAGGGCCAATTCCTCCAGCAAAAATTGTGCTTCCAGATTAACATGCTTTGCATCCCCAAATGCTCTGGAATTGCAGAAAACCAGAAGGACGCTAAAGAAGGAATCGTAAGAGAATTTTTATAAAGCTAATAAATTAGGCTAATGTGCTAGGAAATTCAGCTGTATCAAAAATGAGGACGTGGTAGCTTACAAAGTAGAAAGCTCTTGGCAGATGCTAAACAGCTGTTCTAGTAACGGTTTCAATTTGACAAGAGTCAGGAGCAAGGAACACAACAACCTCTTCCTGGGAGGAGAGCTGAGCACTGCTTTATTTACAAAGTCAGGAACCTGACAGGAGTACATTATGCTTTGTGAAGCAAAGCTCCTGCTAGGCTCTTAAATGATAGCAGGGGTTTACTATGTAAGTATTGGAGTTAACTCATCCTAGTAAAGTGCTCCATGTTTGAAGCAAAACAAATTAGTTGGCAAAAGCTGCTTTGAAATAATGTGGGTTGATGGGATTTCTTCACCACTGCATTTAGAAGGATGCATCATGATTTAATTCACTGAATATCAGTATATATTAGTGCAAATAGCACAAGCACTGCCAGGGCTAAATGGAAGAATGGTTAATTCTATTCAGAAACACATTGCATGCTCCACAAGGTTTAATTTAAAAAGGAGGACCTTTTCAGGATCTTTTATAGAGAACATATCCTGATAATATCATCAAATTATGACCAGATTCTGGGGTAGCAACATGGCACTTCTGTTCCTTGGCTAGTCTGCTTCCTCATCAAAATCAAATATTCTTCAAGAGTGATATTTAGTCTAATGATACACAGAGCAATAGCTTATTTATGTTACATATGTGAAATCTTAAATAAGTCCAGAATTTTACCTCAGACTTTCTGCGTAGGTATAATCAATGTAATAAAACCTTTTCAAGTTCATGTGTCATTATTGCAGTAAAGGCACTAATCACTAGAAATGCAGTGCTAAAACACAGTGCTGAATCCTGCACCAACTGCCACAAAACCACACAGAAATATGCCCTCTGCAAAGTGGGACAGCAGGAAAAGCTGCACCTGCAATAAGGACATCCATGTGACAAAAATTCCAGACAAAAGGAGAGAGCCTGATATAAAAAGTGTGGTATTTAGTTTAAATTAATTTTCAAAGTACAGAAATACAGCTGTGTCCTGGGGCTCTGATTTTAGATAAGGAAACAAAACTGTGGAGTCCCTTTGACAGCTCTCTATCCAACTCTTGCAAGTAGAGGAAATAAATGGCACTAAAGTCCCTTTAACATCAGTGTAATTATATTTATCAAAGTATAACTATAGCTACCCTGGCAGCTGTACTTATGCTGGTTTACCCACTGAAACCCATTCCTTATCGCTAACTCAGCACAAATCCTATGTTTAGTCCTGGCCAAAAACAGTCCTACCTGTGTGAAGACACGGGAACCAGGCAGGCAGTTTTGCATGGAAGAGGCTACTGTTTCAGGAACTGAGTGAGCTGAAGTACCTTCTGTAAGGGATGATGCCTAAAAGAGATAATTGATTCCACTTGTGCCTGGGTGTTTCTCTATGAGATACACTTGGGTTCGCTATGAGATCATAACTTCAATGCAGGCATCATTAAGTGAAATTATATGGCCCCATATAATGTAGCAGATCAGATTTTCATAACATTCTCCTCTTGACCATAAAACAAGGAAGTTCTACTGAGGAGACCCAAATTAGGCTTAGCTCATCCCAGTGTTTGGCACTACCTGAACATAAACTCAGAGGCCTGAAAAATGAAAGCTCTGTGGAAAGATATTCAGAAAACTGATGATTCCACTGTTGTAAGACTGATAAACAGCAATTCCACTTTGCTTCAGCTTCCTAGCTGCTAGTACAATATTCATCCCTTTGGTCTAAGAAAGTGGTTGAAAATATCCAGAAGGGTGCTTAAGGTACACGTACATATGTATATGTGTTCATGCATATTTACCTGTATGGAGAAAAAAAACAACTTTCAGGTGTTCATTTCATCTTCACCAGGAGTCAGCGTCAAAGCAGAGCAAGAAGGCTAGCAGAAAGGGGCTAGCAGAAAGGGGCTAGCAGAAAGGGACAGTAAACCATCTACAAAATAAAACTTACCTGAAATAAAATTGGCTTTTCAAAATTAATGATCAACATCTTCCATCTGATGTACCTGCATCCTAAGTTAATTAACAAAAGTCTCCTGGTTAACTATTTGTTCTGAGCAGCTCAGTTCTAGGCAAAGAAATAATTTGGGCTGTGTGTCTTTGGCCCTTTGTGCAGGACTAATAGTTGTGTATTCAGTGTTACATGTGCAAACATCCAGATACACCTTTTTGGTCACAGGACTGCTTTTGCAAAGTTACTGGTAAAAGAACTGCCCCCTCATGCGGTGTTTTGTGGGACAGAATCATTTGCTGAGGTTACATTTGATTCCTAAGAGGTGAAAGTTTCCACCCCAGACTGGAATCACTTGGGTGGTTTTACACCATCTGGTGGTCTGGGGCATTGCAGCTCTCCCAGAGCATCCATGTATGAAAGGATGGGGCCCTCATGCCCAGATGAGGTGACCCCCTGCTCTGCTGCCCTGGGGATGTGCCTACTCTTCCTCGGCATGGGAGATACAATTACAAAGAAGAGCCCAGGGTTTAGTTTCAACTGTAACTGCTTGCAGTGGTGCTGTTATATGCACTCAATGAGACGAAATGCTTTGCCTGTGCAAGTACACCAGAGTTGTAGTTTCTGGAGAGTTGAGGGGACTTGGAGTCCATGTCTGGTTTTAATTCAAGAAAACTAAAATCCAAACTGATGGGGAACTCCTTTAGTTCCTTTGACCTAAGAGAGGCACAAAAAGTGTCCCCAGATAGGTAAGCTCTTTATTTACTTGTTCTTCCAGAAGCACACTTTCAGCATGGGCATTAGGGGAATAGAGCCCACGCCTGCACTGTGTAGGAGCAGAGTTGGCCCACAATAGCCAAGGCAAACTGGTAGGCAGCAGAGAAGTGGCTCAGAAAGAGAAAGAACAAACACATAGGACTCCCCACACACCTCTAGATAATGCCTTGCACTTCAACCAGGTGATGCAGTTCTGCTTCCCTGCAGTTAAATTGGACCATTGTTTGCTATCAATATTGTGGGATTTTAATAATAAATCTTTAGTTCTGACCATCGTCTCTCCCGTGAGTGAAGTGATAGCAGGTGCTCAACGGCCAGCTTTCCCTCCCTACTCCCCCCGTTATCTCCAGCATCCACAACTTCCCTCCCAGAGTGCCTAACTTCACACCTACAAACTGCTTTCCACATAGACATCAAACCCCTAAAAAGAAACCAGACATTTTCCTTAACATCATTGTCTAAAAAAAAAATTCTTAATAAAAGCTGAGATTAAAATATAGGTATTATAAATTGCTCCACAGCACTAGACAAACAGCCTTCACACTCCAAAGGTAGAAGCCTTAATTCAAGAAAGCAAGCACTCTGACAGCAAGACGCAGACCAGTATCGATTGCTGCTCCCATAAATCACATTTATTTTCCAAATAATAGGAAGATTCATTGTTTTCTGCCAAGCAGCGTCACCTGGTAATAGGAGCCAGTCAAAGCAACAGTAATTTTCACACCATAAAAACAATATCAAGCCTGTTCACTGAGTAGGATGAGTGTTATTGATTAGGGGAAAAACAGACCTATAAAAACAGGAGATGAAAGCAAAGAAATTAAGTAATGATGTATTGGGTGTGTAATGAAAGGTCTGTTAACATTTCCATTATTCAGCTTCCCTCCCCAATGACTTCTGAAGCATTTACAACTCTGCTCAGAAACCTCCTCGAAACAGGGCTGCAAGGGGTTAATGGTGTGAGACTGACACTTAAAGAAGGAAAGTTCAAAGCAGAGTATAAAAATGAAGGGAAAGGTCCTATCCTGGTCTCTGTTTATTGACACAGCAAAAAACCCTAGAGCATTTCACTGAATTGACTTTTTCTGCTGTAGGGTGATGTAGGGCTCAAGGGACAGGCACTGCCAAAGAGTCACAGTCAGGAGCAGCCACTGAGCTGTAGGAGGGGAGACATGTATACCTGCCCCATATCTGTCCCCTGCGTGAAGGGCTAGAAACTACAGGCCCATCCCCCAGTCCAATCACAGTCAAAATAAATACCACAAGAAAAACTGAACATATAAATTCTTATTCTCAAAATTCACCTAACCTTTAAAAAGAAAAACCTTCATTACCCCTCATCTACCATCACCATACACACCATCATCATGTACACCAGATACCTGCAGACTGCACCACAGGAGGCAAAGCAGTTCTCACCAGACCAGTGTTGGAGAGGGACTCCACCAATTCCATCACCCACATCCCACAGACACAATCTCATATCCAGGAATGCTGCAGTGTCCTGAAGGGTCCTGTGTATTTCTTACTGACCACCAGCAATGCAGCCAGCAGCGGTGGAAATGAAAAACCTACTCTGAAAACCCTTTAAGCTTTCCTGCCTGGGCCAGGCATCTGTCACTCTCTGGGTTAAATTGAGAAGCACAGGTCCAGTTTCTAACCTCCTGACTTTCCAGATCATGCCTTCATATTCTCAGTTCTGCAGCAGCAACACGCGATGGCATCATCACCCTCTTCTAGTCAACGCCAGCAGAAAATAGCCCTAAAATAAAGGCAATCTCACAAACTTTCCTCTCTGCCAAGACAGACAACGTCTTGATGACTGGAGGTTTCGAGCAAGGTTAACCCTTGCTAACAGGAGACTGATGACTTTTCTGGGTGGAAAATAGATTCTGAAGGAAGCTCATTGTTTGCAACTTAAAACATTGCTAAACCACAGACCCAAACCTACCCGCTAACTAGCCTAGGAAAAACTTAGTAATCTCTGCATGAAGCAGCCGTTGTTTCATAATTGGGCTGGTAGAAACACCTATAGGTCTTTAGCTTTCTCAGCTGACACATCACAATAAAACATGATATGAAGTGACTCATTACCGTCATGTTCTATCACATCCCATCTCTTAGTGCAACTGGAGACTTGCATTACATGAGCTGAATAATATTTTCCTACACATTCATAATAGAAAAATCTGTGGTTTCAAGGGAAGTCATTTTGTTGATTAAAACCCAGCACCACCAAACCTGAATCCTGCTGAGAATGAAGAGGCTGTGGGTTCAGGTGCACCCAAAGCAGCCCTTCCCACAAACCATAGCAGGGCTATCTGCTGGAGCCAGGGCACAGTGAGCAGAGGTCACCTGTCACTTGAGCCTGTGTCTGCACTCAGATCGAAAACCTGATGGGCAAAATTGCATTTAAAGTGGAGCTGCAGACCCAGAGGCACTCTGAGCTTTGAGAGATCCTGGCACAACCTTTTTGGAAGGGGAGGGAGTGGACCTATGGGCCAGTTTTGACTTTGCACTTTAAGGACCAGTGGTTGGTGTCCTGCACCTTCTGGATCCTCCCTACCACTGAAAAAAAACCCAGGTAAACTGATGTGTCTTCATAACTAGCTCCCCAGACATTAAATATCTCCCAGATGTTGTCGGTGACCCTAAATCCCAGTAAGTGAACTCTTGCATTCAGCAGTCCCCGCACAAGAGATGCTGAGGGGAATACAGAAAATCACAGTCCAGATTTCTACAGATGGGAGATATCATCTGCATATTGGACAAGAGGCTGGAACTGGAAAAGCTGCCATGGGCAGTGCTGCAGAAAGAAGAGATGCATGGAGTCACGCTGCCCACATCTCCAGCACTGTCTTCAGAGATGTATTACACCAAGACCAGATGTGTCTTCCAAAGGTTACTAGACCCATCCCCTTGGTTGACAGGCACCATACAGCCAGTGCTGGTTTTCCATGGGAACAGATGAACTGGCAGTGGCCACACCAGGCACTTGTGACAATGAAGCACTTACTCCAGTGCTGCTGGCCTGCCAGCCAAGCAGTTACAGGCAGTTAATGCTTGCAGCCTGAGGAACAGCGAGTGGCAGCAGGAGCTGTGCCTGAGTCAGAAGGTGCATGTCCTGTCAGCTGCCAGGGAATGCCCTGTGACGCACTTTTGGCTGAGGGGGTGGGAATGAGGATGAAGGTGTGTGGGACCGTGCTCTGGAGATACCGTCGCTGCCATGAGCTCATGCATTCTCATTCCAGAGCCTGTGAGAGCCTGGTGAGACAGAGGGCATCAGAGCCAGGTCTCAGGCTCTGATCTGCTCTTCCTGCACCCCAGGCTTTGCATGGCCTTTTTCTGTCAGGCTGATAGTGGGGTATTAGCAAGGTGACGAAGTGCTAATCGTGATCATCTGGATGGTCATCACAATTTATAGAGCTGAGCAACAGCTGCTATTTAATAAGCTTTCCTGACCTAACTGAGAGGGTCCCCAAAGGCTTTTCTGCAAGGAATGGTTCAATATGCTGGACCTCTTGAGCCATAAAAGCAGTTAACCAAAGGCTGGCATGAGGCAAAATATGCCAAATTGTGAGTGGCTATAAAAAGGTGAATGAGGTTGTAGTGTTCAGGGTCTCTACCAACATCAGAATGAAGATGGGGAGGAAAACAAAGGAAGGCATAGAAGAGAGGTTCAAAACACAGGAGTTATCCCATTACCCAGTGGAGTCAGATGAGGGATCCCTTGCCGTAGGACACTGTCTATTGAGCAGTTTTCTAGGTTAAGAGGCAATTGAGTGGAAAAAAACGCCAACATATTGGGCAACGGAAAGACCATTTCTAGATCCAGGCGCCTCAGAGGAACAGAGTGCTGCAGCTGGGAAAACATTTTGGTGAGGTATAATTATATGTTTAGCCTGTTCCTGTGCTCTCCCTTAGGCATCCACTATTAGTCACTATCAAAGACAGGACAGTGGGCCAGGTAGCTGACAAATCACTTTTATGGGTATAGAGCGTGACTCACAGCACTGAGAAGGCTCTAGTGCTGGTTACCTCCTCACCTTGAATCCCAAAGCAGTAAAACCAATGCTGTCACAACAGTACTATTATGACAGGTTGTGGCTTGCATATGCTGCCGTGGTCAAGTTATGCACCTTTGGTGAGTGTCCCTTCCAGGTGCCGTGGGAAGCATTTGCTTAGTGCATCTTAACATCTCCTCAGAGCTCCTTCCCTTCCTCAGCTCTGAGTGTGCAGCCTGCGAAAGAAGCTTCAAACTATCTCTTGATCTCACACACAACCAGCATTGCTCAGCTTAGTATATTAAATCATCCAAAGCTGTCACAGGCTGAGACTCCAAAAATCAGGCAGAAACATATTTCATCAGATTTAGCCTAATATGTTTAAGAGGTGTGTTTGTTTATTGGCTTTGGCGTGTTCTGCCATTATGCACTGTTAGCTTTCGTCTTAGAAGTCAGACATGGAGGCGTTTTTCTGAAATCAAAGCATTCAGACTCATTACAAGAGCATGTATTTTGATTTTCCTTACTTCTTGGTTTTTGGGTTGGTTTTGCAGTGACATGAGTCCTCCTGGAAGAGGCAGAGGAAAAGTCTCAGATACTTGACGTGATGTGACAAATGACGTGAGCAGTCTCTGCTTGTTGTGATGAGAGCAGCAAGGTAGCCTACCGCACACTTGGAAATGTCATCTTAGGTCAGCTTAGCCACTTTGGAAGTGGCCTCTTCTCTCACTATCAGTAGTTAACAGCTGCTGGCTAAGAGGGCACCAACAAGGTACTTAACAAAGCTGACAGTTCCCAATGCCTCGCCTAACCTTTTTTAGCTGGAACAACTTGTGAGAAGTCGTGCTGTGCTGATACAGAGCAGCTGAATCGAGCCTGGCTTCAAGTATGGACATTTATTAAAATTGAGATCTGTGTGTGGCTTTAACTGTTTTAATACTCATCAGTGGAGAGGAAAAATTGCCTTGCCTGGAGTTCTCAGTGCTATAGGTTTTGCTAACAGCGATAAAATGTCTCTTAGACCAGATTCCAACTTGGTCATTGGGAAGAGGAGAATTAAATATACCTAATCACAGGCAACTGTACCACCACCACTATCCCCATCAATATGCAAGCTGCGGGGGAATAAGGTGCTCCCCTATCAAGGTAACATGAGAAAGCACTAAAATGTTAGCAAAGTTTGAACATAAAGGATTAGGACTGCACATGAAGAAATATAAATGAGACCTATAATGCAAGAAGGACTAACCTGTGCATCCTGGAATAAACAGCCCTGTGCAAATGGCATGTAAAACAAAGGGGAAAAATGGAAATAAATACATTTCCCTACGGGCAGAATAAAGCAATGACATTCAATATACTGACGAGCTAATCCCATCACTTGTTAGGTGAGAGAAGTTTGGTAGTACATGTCTAGGAGCATTCCTATAGTCGGTACGAGTCACACATTTCAGATGTGGTCGGCAGTTTAGAACTTCCTTAATGGTAATGGGCATATTTTCTGGATATATGACTGTCCTCTTTTCAAAAGAAGCATCTTACCAATGTGTTATTTCAACAAATACATAAAAAAGCTCACGAGATAGTTCTGAAATATTAGGTAAAAGCAAGTTTCTGTAAAGGCAGCCAAGCTGACAAACAGAGCTTGTGTTCCTCCAGAAGTAGGTTTTGCAGGCCTGCAAGCTGCCCACAGAGGTGGGCAGCATCATGGAGCAGGGACTGGGCAAAAACTTGAACAATACATTTTTAACATTTTGACACCTACACACTCTGAGATCATTTATTTAAGATCAAAGTCCTGCCAAGTCTTAGCTCAAAGACCAGACTGTGCTCATGTCTAAAAAGTGTGGAAATCCCACTGAATTAAAACTGTTTTCATAGGGGCAGCTTCCAAGTGAGGAGAAGGAACCCTTATCTGTGAGTAATTTGTATGTTTGTGATTGTGTCCCCCTATCTTGAGATAAAATTATTTTGTTTTCAGTGTATCATTTTAATTATGCTATTACTCAACTGTCCTCTATCCCAATAGTTTTATTTTCTCATGGGACTTAGTTTGGGTCCTGAGCCCAGGTACCTGCTCTGAAAAGAAGCATTTTGCAATACATTTTAGAAGTCACATCAGGTCTGTATTTAAATTAGCTCTGTTTCTGTCCTCAGCTCTTCCACAGAAGTGTTGTAGGATGGTCAGGAATCTTTCCCCAGCTTTCACAATACGTTTATTCACAGCCACTCTTGGGCCAGCGTCATCTGTTATCAGCTGTAGTGTCTCACACCCACCTGCATTTTTCCTGCCCAAACACATACTTTTAGCAACCATATCATCTTGCAGCCTTCACCTTGGCCAGATGGATGCACTGCGATACAAACTTCACATATATGCTTACTCATACATACGTGGCAGACATGGCACCATGTCCAGTCTGTCCTGCAAGCAGCATAGCCATGTGAGCACAGTCCTACACCCAGGCTTACCAGGGACAAAATAATAGGCTTTCAGATCCAAAAACACCATTCCAGAAATGTGTGTGGGCAGCTCACACAGAATCATATTTAAAAAAAAAAAAAAAAAGGTGTATTTCTCCTCGAGTTTTTGATATGCTGTGATTTTGTAATGTCAGGTATTGTTCTTCTGACATTGGTTTCTATCAGCTTCATGACAGAAGTTTGGTGCTGCTCATAAAGCCCTACCGTAAGATACACTCTTCAGAAAACCCACCTCTTCAAACACACACAAGCGTATGAATATGATACAATTCATTTTATACTGCATTTCTATTTGGTCCTCTAGAACTTCTTTTTCCCTCCCTGATAGACAATTATCAGGCACATACAACTCAGAGTTTGACTTAAGATAAATAACTTCACAAACTGAAATCTGGAAGATTTGTTGCTATTATAGATGAACCACATTTCCTTTGTATGTTAATACTTAAATGGACATGGGGAATGAACTGTAACCCATTATTACAGTTACTTACTTTATTTTCTTGGATTTTATGAATATCAAGTTTATTTGCTTGTAAAATAAATTAATTTCTCAATTGTATGCTCTTTTTGCAATGGTATTATTTCTACCATGCCATCTGCTTCAGAGTGCTCAGTTAAAGCAGTTATCCTTCAGTTAAGATCCATAAATAATCAGGCTGAGGAGGAAGGAATTGGGCTCTATGGCCACGGGCTCCCATTTCTTAATTCCTGGGCAAGCTTGAGCAGATTCTAGGTAGTTATAGGAAAGACTATGCCCATGGTTCCCTTCTTTTGGGACTCCGTGTTTCCCAGAAGTTTCTCCCCACAACAGCCCAGCTGCAAGCACACAAGCAGCTTTCTCGTGGGATAAGGATGCCTTTTCAAGACAGGCTTCCTCACTAATTTAAAGCCTACCTTCAGGTTTCCTACTTAATTAATGCTCTGTCCTCCTCCTTCAGGCCTAACACAGGGATCAGGGTCAAGGAGATATTTATGTACATAATCCCAGTCTGTTCCAACTCTTCAAGGCACATTACCAGTCTGGAGCCACTCTGTCCTGTGACGCAAGGCTGCTCATAACACAGGGACAGCCTGGGGAGACCAGCCCGGTGCTGGTGTCACCTCTCCCTTCCGCCCTCTCTCCTGTTTTGCCAAAGCATGGCCCATTTTCCCAACATTTAAGGAGCACTAAATTTAAAATTAGCACATGTACTCTGAAGGACTTCTCCCAGAGTGCAGAAAGCATACTAAATGAGCAGCTATTCAAAGTACTGTGTATTATCTAGGATGAATATTCCTTGTAAGGAAAATGTGCAAGCTCTGTTTGAGGTATATGCTCCTTACAGTAATGTTTTCCAGCCAGAAAGATCCCTTCTTTTCCAGTATCAGCTGTTTGACATCACGACTTGTTGACTTCCCCATGGATTTAGCAAAAGGAATAACTTGGTACACCTGTGGGCATTTTGTGAATGCGGACTCGCTGCCTTTTACTTACAGCACTGACTCTGATTGAAACTAAACATGAACTGATGCCAGCTGTAGTCTACGTAGAGTATAGCACAAGAGGACAAAGTATAAAGGAGAATTTTCTTTATTTTTAAATATTAGTAACACTGCACAAAACAAAAAAGTGGTACTTAAGTGACAGAAAACCAGTACTCAGTCTTATTTCATATTAACCATAATTTAAGTACCCTAAGATTTCATGTATGGTTATATGTTTGCATAGGGTTACACTGGGTAACATAAGCATTTGAAGCTAAACTATTCAGATACCAGAGACACCAGAATTTGTTATATCATGCTAGAATGCAGACTTGATTTTTCTGTTTAGCTTCTTCTTTATGCTATTATGTGCATTCCGACATCTTTCAAATGTTAGGATGAGTGAGTTTCTGCAAGAACTGTGGACTTTGAATATTGCCAGGTTTAAATCTGATACATCAACATATTGGCAAAGGGAAGACAGAAGAAACAAAACAAAACCATAAGCTGCTAACTCCCACCTGGAGGTTAAAAAAGGAGGAAACATACTGACCAGAAACATGCAGGTAAATGCTTAAGGCAGTGGAAGGGCTCTGCACAAACTAAAAGGTTAAGAGAAGCAATGTGTCATGCACATGAGACAAGTATGGGAAGCAAGGAAGTAATCTTGCCAGAAAATACATATTTCTTTTAAAATTAAAACATCTTTTCAAGCTAAAAAGAAATGTTTATTGTAGTCCTACAATAAAAGTGATGCAAAATGCTTTCATACGTATTGGTATGAGTTCCTTGCAGAAACAACTTGATAAAATCTTACATGGATGCTGAAAATGTTTGTTATCTAAATCCTACTCAGCAGAAACAGAGTTTTAAAGTAGCACTTAGGTCATTTGTCTCTAGGTTCTGAAAATAAACTTTTAAACTAAGGAATGATTTCACTAAATGATTCATTGGGAGTCAACTACGCTTAAGGAAGTCAGCAGGAGTGGTTACAGGAGACCATCATGACACTAACTTTCTTAAAATCAGAAGAGAGAACTTCATGGTACAATTTAAAATGAAGGAACATTTTGATAGGGACAAACCTTTGCTGCCCAGCTTGGGGGGGGGATAATCACCGTAAAAGTAACTTACTAAGCTTGCATAAATCACGCTATAAAAGCTCATGTCTTCATCCCATTCCCAATGACATGAGTGAAATAGGACTCTTCTTTCAACAGGCCTGATGTTGATGCAGAGTAACCAAACAAACAGGCATTTACACAACCCTTTATATCCTAACAAGACAAACACTAGACTAGAATCATTTTAGTCCCAGGGAAGGAAGAGGTAAGAAATTCTGTAACGCTTCCAACTTTCAAATATATCACGTTTCTAACCAAGACAAGCCCCATTCAAAATCCCTAACATGACTGGCAAGAAAGCCACTATGTGAAACTAACAAGAATAACATAGTGCAATTTTAGTACAGTTTTAAACATGAGTCACTTTCTTGCTAGCAGTGTGAACAATCAAAAAATATACACAAAAGAGGTGTGCTCAAATGTAGCATTAAGTTGTCATTATTATAAAGGTATTGGCATAGCAGAGAAGTCCATTTTAGTAACTCCCTTTGGTTGACTTCTTCTTCTTCTGGTCCTCTCTCTGCTTCTGCTTCCTCCTCTTGCTGCCTTCTTTGTATCCTGAAGGAAACATGGCTTGTAAAACACTATTCACAGTATTCATGGACTTTTCCCTCCAGCAAAAGCACATGTTCTCTGAATGGTTTACTGAATGTTAAAGAAAAGGTCTGACTTTCTAACGTGTTTTGTTTTTTTAAATGACGACTTCTACTATATCCCCAGTTCTATTATATCCCTTACACAGGATAGAAAGAAAATACTGTCAACCTTTGAAGTCTGAAAGATCTGGAGAACTTTCAAAAGACTTCAAAGCCATTCAGGAAAAGCTTCAAAATTAGAGCACATGCAAACCCAAAATAATTTTCAAAACAGAAGGAATAAATAATACTTATAAAGCTGGAACTATTTAAGCACTGGCGATTCCTGCTCACAGTAGTCAGAGTTACCATGGTATTTTTGCATTTTCATTTTAAGACTAGGGAATGCCAAGAATCCCAAGTAAATAAGATGCTCAGTGTTTACCAATATGCATTTTATCTACAGGTGATCAGCCTGCTCATGCTTAACTATGCACCATAGGTTATACTCTACTGCAACTCCAATGGTGCATGGAAGCATTGAGCCATTATTTGCTACAGGTACAGCAGGCACAAGGCTCCAGCAATGTGGTCATCATCCCAGTGTTCCCCGCCTTTAAAGATGCGTGAAAACAGTTCTTGCTCTGCATGACTTCCTCCAAGCTTGCAGTAAAACGCAACTTGCAGACTTGCATGGACAGTGAACTGTGCAGAGCCAACACCACATCTGCCCAAATGCACTCAAATTAACCTCAAAGCTAGCAAACATTCCCTTCAGGCAATCATTCTGTGGTGCCTTGAGATAGCTGGAGGGATCCTTCAGCTCAGCACTGCTCTGCTACTGGGAGATGGCAGAGCCTAGTGAACAGGGCCAGCACAGACCAGAGGAGCTGCTGCAAGCCAGGTGAGAGGCAAGGCTGGGTGTCACAACAATGGCCCAGCTCTGCCTGTCTGGAAATCTCTTTTTTATCCCCTCCAGTCTGCCTGCAGGCAGAGATGACCCTGAGGGACCCATGTCACCACTGCCTAAGAGACCTGGTTCTCCATCAATTTAGCACCAACAGTAAAATTAAGATGGGAAAAGAAAGTGGTGGGAGGTCAGGGGAGCATGAAGCAACACTGTGGCTGAAGTTTGCCCCTTATCAGAGCTCCTCCTAAGTGCAGTTAAATGTTGTGCCCACAGCAGAACCTCAGGTCTTCGGTTTAAGACTTGGCAGAACCATGAGATAGTCTTCAGGTTAAAATCACTTGAGATATTACAAAAAGCTTGTGTGTTAGAGGAAATGAACTCCCCTTTGCAGCAAAGAGAAACTGTTCCTAGGTTATTGTTCTAGCTCCTACGCTGTATCAACAGCATGACTTCATCTTTTGCAATCATCTGAGTCTAGAAGCAGGATATTTACTTAGAAATTCTGCCATGAGTGATTAGCCTGAGCAAAGTTAAGAGTGGAAACCAGCTGTATTGTTTAAGGAAGAGAAAAACAGGCAGTGCTTTGCAGAACTGCAGATGACTATTATCTCTGCACCCTGCTACCACCCTGAGCTACAAAGCTGCCCCAGGGACACTGTGTGAACATCTCCAAATTGAATATTCCATCCATGAAGTTTACTTCAATGTGAGCCCCTCGGTCGCTTACACAGTGTCAAAAATAGGATCCCTTGGCATTTAATTTACTTCTCTAAAGCACAGATCCCAGAAGGGCTCAAGCATCTCTTTGCTTTCCCACAAAGCACAACGGAAGCAGAAGAGACATGCTGACTCCTGCTAATCAGTCATTGAGGGATGTTATTCAAAGCATTTTTCTCTTTACTGGAGGGAAAAACAGCATCATATCAGCTGATCAGAACTAGTTCATGTAAGAACTATGAAACATTAACAGGTAATTAGCTTCATAATTTTCTCATTTTTCATTCTCAAAACACTGTCAGTATTTCTAAAAGGCTCCCACATCCAGGCCCGATTACATCTGATATTGCTATTTATATCGCAATACTTTATTTTTCCCCCAACAGTCCATTTTCTTCAAATGTTTGAGATTCTGAAAACAATTCTAGCAATTCTTCCTTAAAAATACTGTGAGTCAATGTAAATTATGACTTCAAATGAATGCCACATAATTCATTGTCTTACAAATGAAACAACCCAAATGTTAAAATAATGTGGTATGAAGATATTCAGGCATTTGACAACATGGTCTCCTATCAGCCACCAGAATGATAAGGGTGAAAAGTGGAAATCTTTCAAGTGTTATCACTGACACACAGAAACAGATTGGCCAAAGCAGGAGATAATACACAAATACAGAGTATTCCTCAAGAGAAAACTGGCAGGTCTTTTCAGTTCTGAGCCTGCTGTGATAAATAGTTTCATTCTTGACCATTTCCTTTTCTACCCCCACCTAAGAAGAAAGGATAGGTCAAACTTTGCCAGGCTTTCAGCTCCAGTGATGCAGTGCTGGGTGATAACAGCTACAAACCTGATCCAAGCAAGTGAAGCAGCTCCTAACAAAAATAAAACTGCACACTAAAGATGTAACCCTTTGGTACTTGAACACTTCAACCAGCGCTCATTAAAAGCACATTTAGCTGCCTTGATTACAAGACTAGCCCCAAAGTCACGAGAGAACAAAATCTGCTATTTGATTAATCTGCAGTGATTCTGTGTCCTGGCAAGTTGCCAGCATCACAAAGTGGTCATAGAAACAACAGTTCTGGCCTTGGATAAGGGCTTTTCAAATTCCCACCCTTAAAAGCAATTGTTAGCAATCTTCACTGTAGAAATGCATTACAGGGTGGAGGGAGAATGGGTTGCTGGGAGCTTCCCCAAGCTTTGACATTAGAAAAACAGATTCACTCAAATGCAGAGATATACCACCCTAACTCAGTATGTTCTTGCTTTTGTCAGCTACCACGAGCAGAAATGGATGAAGCAAGAATCCACGCCACTTGGAATTACACCTGATTTACAACCAGGACAATTCTTGTCTACAACAAACAGCACTGGCTGACCTGCTCTTTCCATTTCACCCCCTTCTCTTCTACTTCTGGAAAAGCCTAAAGGAGCTACTCCAGCTTCCATGAAGATGCTGAAAGATGAACCAACTTCCAACAATACTTAGTAGCAACATCTTCAACCCCTCATCAAGGACCAAAAACAAATTGGGAAGCCTCTCTGCTGTGTCCCAGATTGACTTCCCTACTTCTCTGCCATCTGTACCGCCCAAAGTCACAGGTTTGTTCAGTCACCGACTATGAAACTTGTCACATTCTTGGGCGGCAACTACAAAGGGAGGTGTGAACAACAAGTGATTGATCCAAAGGGACAAGTGTCCTACCCAACCCATCTGTGGTATCCTACTTCTTCCTGCTCTGCCTGACATCTGCCTGCCCTACCAGGATGCAGAGAGCAGCCATGGACCTGCTCCACGTTCCTCCTGCCATCACAAGAAGAGCATAGGAGTCAGCAGAAGGAAACAAGGCGTTCAGTCATGACCAATGATTAACAGGCAGCATTGGTGCTTCTTGACCCACATCCACCAGTAAGGTAGGCCTTGGCCTGATTTTTATAAATCTGCAAAGACGAAGACTTCAGAGGAGTTCCTTTCCACTTTCAGGCTTTGAAGCACTGAGGTTGAGGTGGGGATTCATGCATTCTGTTCAAGTCCAGAAGAAAATGGTTTTTGAGATCTGCTATTTGCTAAGATTGTGGTGAGCCTTTTGCTCATCTTTAAACCATTAAAGCAGCCATAGCTTCAGACGTGCACAAAGCTTTAACAGGGCAGTGGGCCATGTGCAAGTTGGGCTCTGCAGTGTTTTCCAATTTTACGCTCTTGGAAAGATCTCTCTAGTCAAAACAATAAGTTGTTCGTTCAAAGGTAGCTAGCTTACTTCCAGGTTGCAGCCACCATCTGTTATTTTAGATGAGCCATACTTTCATATGCCATTATGAAAATTCACTCCAAATCACAGCTCTAGTATAATTTTATGTGACTCAATTTACAATTACAGCTTTACACTTTCACATTCACCCCTTTCAGTCCAAGCCACTGCCCAACACACATCACAATTTGACCTATTAATTCTCTCCCCGCATCCATAGCTCCTGGCCCATGCCACAGAGCATCACAGAGAAAAGAACCTGCCTTTATATACAGGCCTGAGGTGACAAAACATCCCACCCTGACTAGGTATGCTGCTCCACTGTTTAATTATCCCCACAGTAAAATCCAAGGAGTGAGTTCTCCAGTTTCACTGGCCAACCCAGTGATGTAATTCCAACTTCGATGTGTTAGGGGACTGAAAAACTTCAGCAACATACTGGGGCCTGCCTTTGTGCTTGCTCACCATACTATTTTCAGTACCAATTTTGCCTAGAATTGCTACAAAAACATACCAAGCCAGATACAACCTACTTGCTTGCTATTAAGGTAATGCTAATAACTGAATAGAATCCAAGGTTTTACTCCCACATGGCAAGCAAAAGCTTGCAAGGCTATGCAGCCTTGGAAGCTCTTCATGGGCAACCCACCTACCTTCTACAGGAAGGAAATGGGTAATGGGATGCTCTTGTACTAGCAGCCAAAAACCATGCGTGAAGGCAGCTCTGGCTAATGCAAGGAATAACCAGCCAGCCTCCAAAACCAGCCAGTCTTCCAACCCTCTGCCACAGAAGAGTATAGCTGTTATCCTGTCCCACTGCACGCTGCTACAGCCAGGGGATGTGGAACAAAGGGAGAGTGAACTGCCTCCCATCCGCACCTCCAGCATTCCTCACGCATTAGATTTGCACAGAAAAACAGTGGCTTTGCTTTCCTTTCTTTTCCATAACATGCCTGAATACAAGTATGTGAGGGAATTATAAAGTAATTAGTTTGGATAACCAAGCATATAGATTTTACTAGTTAGTAAAGTGTAACTCAGGAAAGCGAATGCCAGTAAAAAGAACAGAGACTGCATTAAAGATGAAATAAATTAAGTACAAATGACTCAACTTTCCAGCAGAGGAACCCATGCCAGAAAAGGATCAAGATTAGTTAAGCTTGTTCATTTAATGCGGTTTCTTCTTCAGAGATGACAGTGAATAAATATGCAGCAAAAATGAATTATTAATGGTGCAAGTTTTAGGTTAACACAAGCTATTTCATTCAAAAGGAAGAGAAAACCTTGCAATATTATCTTCCAAATGACTATCCTCATATTGCATATTTCTCAGTATCTTAATTAAACATTTCAACCATTCTTGCTAGATAAAAGGTCAAACCTCTCAGACCCAGAGTAGTTTTTTTACAGGTAGTTACCATTGCCTCTACTATTAATGGGCTGCAACCCCAACGTCTCTGTTGGCATTAATAGCATTTTGGGTACCACCAGTCAATCAGACATCATACTATCAGTAAGCACATTAATTGCAGTACCTGAATTCTTCTTAAAAAATTACTTATTTGGAGCTAGAGAACTGTTTTGAGATATGAAGTGACTTCAGAGCATAAACAATTTTATTCTAAAAGTCCCTTATGAAACCAGGATCAGTATGAAACTCAGAGCAATTTCCACTGAAACACAAAGAGTCAGTGTTAGATGAAGAATCAAATTAAACCCTAATTTTTCTATTAAATATCATCTATAATGCCTGGAAACCCTGACTAAGGAGAGGATTCATCTCACCTCTGGATATTGGTTGCCAGTCTAAACAAGTTGGCCACCCTTTCTCCTTGGGCGCTAGAGAGTTGGCCGCTTGCAGAGGCATTCCACCACATACTTGAGACTAAACCTATCCCCTTTTCCTTCATTTAAATTTGCTACAGACTTGCAATTTAAAACTGAAACATTACCACCCTTAGAGGAGTGCAAAAAGAAAACCATTTCACTGCAAAAAGAAAACCATTTCACTGCAAAAAGAAAACCATTTCACTGCAGCTGAATCATTAACATCTGAGGATTTGTTTGAAGTGCCCTAGCTGGGACAATGTCTAAAACTGCCTCACTATCTTGCTGCCGAAGGCCACACACCAGTGGTAACAAAACAGTCAGATTTGAGGTGGAATAGTGCCCGTTTTGAGGCCATTGGACTTAACTGTTTTCCACTGAACCGAGTGGGCTTTGGACCAAGGCAGAAAAAGCTGCTATTCTTTCCCAGCTCTGGCCTGTGTAAGCACAGCAGCTGTTGCAGTGATCAATGAGAAGCCAAGCGGGAGCACATAAGTGGTCTATGTAATTACAGCACTGCGCTGGTGAAGCCTGCTTCCTGGGCAAGGCAGTCAGCAGAAGTGAACACCCATGAAGGAGAACGGCGTTACTGGCCAGGGCTCATGCACAAACTTCCCAGGGAGGGATTAAGACACTCACGTAGGGTTTTATGACTGACTCGACCAGTCCTTCAGCAGCCCTGTCCATCAGAGGAACAGTAGGCAAAATATTTAAAGCAACAGTAAAATCTTAGTCTTACTGCAATCAACTTTGCACCCTGAATCTTTTACAACAATTCACAATCTACTGGCAGAAGAGAGGGTTTTGTGATTGCACGAATACTTCTAGAAAGTCACTTTAATTGCAAACTTGTGCGCCTCAGAGCATAAATAGATTCACAGCAAAAAGTCCTCAGCAATCTTAAAAATTGCTCTAAAAAATGTGCAAGGTGCATGTCAAACCCAGACGCTCTTTGGAAGCATGATGTATTGTTGTGATTATAGGGAACCTCAAGCCTCCAAATGCAGAGCCAAGAGTTTGTTTTGCTGGCTATAGATACAGAAGACAAAACCTGCGACCCTTGCATGGGAGATTTCGGGATATCAGCCCAGAGGTTACATTCAGGCTCCTGCAGAGGAATCTTAAACTTTTTCCTTTTCTTTTTTTCAATAAAAGATTCAACTGAGATACCCCTAAAGAGACAAAGCTTCCACCAACTGATCAGGAAGACATTTATCTAAATGCCTCTATAAGCTGCCATCCTACAGGATACCTTTAGGTCTTCCATACAGAAGACAGCATTACATTTAAAGGCTCATAAACACAGCAGAAGTTGGTACGGCACTGGGAGTATGTCAGCACACATTTTGGGGTACACTGCATATGTTTTTCCATGCACTGTGTTTACCCCGAGGAGCCTCATGTGCTCGCACTTCCCAGCACTTCACCTAATTCATCACTACTGAGAATGGCCCTTGGTTTGGGCATCCAAGTAGAAAGGCATCTTCATGTTTCAGAAAAACCTGCCCTGGCAGTCCTGGATGATCTTTGACCACAGGTTCAAATTAAGTAGTTATGAGGACTCTGTTGTCCAAGATTGCCTCTGGACTGTACTGCTAAAACATTACAGGCAGGGAATATATCAAAGGACTAATTACTTCCAAAAATAACTGGGACACTCGCCGTGCTTCCGCATTCACCTGAACGGTCTCAGCCTTCTCTATTGGGATTTAGGTGCCTAAAATTGCAGCTTCAAAAAGTAATATCAAGTTTCTGAACTTCGCCTTCAACAAAGAAGCCAAGCACAGTTTAAGTAAATGAATGTGTAAAGTACTGTGGTCGGTTAGTCTCTAAAAGGCCTTCACTTTTAAGAACAGAGAGCATAGGCACTTCAGCAGCATAAAGGTATTTGCCTCAGATCCCTGAATATCCCAGGGTGTTTGTGAATCTAGACTAAATTCAAGAGCAGAGCTAAATGCAGGATGAAGGCACACACGCTGCTGTTTATATCTACCAGGAAGCTAACATTAGGTCAACACACAGCAACAATCCCTTGCTTGACTTTTTGGTTTTGGCTTTTGACTAGCTGATGGGTCCTTATCTGTGCATTTCTCATCAACATGCTTGTGCACACCTGATAAATAAAAAGGGGTCTCCAAGCTGCTTGTAACCCGGCTTCTATCTTGCTCTTCCACCTCATCACTATTATAATGATAGGCGTATCTGGGGGAACTGGCAGGCTTGTGAGTTTTCAGCAGGCGAGGGTTGGTTGGCTGGAAAGGCAGGGCTTGTTGTCCTCTCCGTCTGCACTCCTCAGCAAAGGCTTCTTCATCTGCCTCACCTGAAAAAGCAAAGAGTGCAAGAAAAGTGAGCAGCACACAAAATGCTTATGTTTAGTCTGACAAAAATAACCAAAGCTGGGCTGGAAATTGGGTATCACAAAACTACTGCACCTTGGCTGTGGTCAGCTCATGGATACTCCTGTCTATATGCCAGCCGGGGAGTGCCTGGAGCTCTATCAATGGCCTTCCACAACACTGAAGCCACCCAAAAGCCAGCTAGACAAGTCAGGGGCCACTGTCTCCTTTTTCCCAAGGGCAGGGTGACTGAGCCAAGCACATAGCCTTGGATGATATTTTTGTCCTGTGCAGAGCATGTCATCTCATCCCCCCTCACCTGGACTGTCTGCCTAGAAGGGGTTGGCCCTCTTCCAGGAAAAGCTATACGGAAAGGAGGGAGAAATATCCACGCTGGCTACAGGGACAGTGGGAGAAGAACAAAGCCAGCGTGGGTCCAGAGGGGCTGGATGTTGGATATCCACAGCTGGAAGGATGGTAGAGAAGTGTGAAGGACCACATGAAGATGGGAATTGCACTGAAGATGCAAGATGTAAGCCCAGTCCAGAAAGCAACGCTGGCATGTACAACAACGGTGAAGGAACACAATGGAAACAAAAACCTAATGTTTGCAAAAACATGAAAGATGAGTTACTCCCGTCATACTCATGCTGTTGTGCAGATAACACTTCCCCTTGCTGCAGAGACTCTTAACAGTAACAGTGCTGTGAAGTAGAGAAATCAGCTACCAGAACACAAAAAAACCCAGCACAACCGCACATTGAAAAGCAAACAGTAAGCAACACATAAAGAAGCCAACCAAAGACATTCAACATGGAAAATGACAGGTAAAAACCAAAAAAAAAAACCAAAGTGAGAAGAAAGGTGTGTACCACATTTGTCTCTTTAAGGCTTTTTAAAGTTTCATTAATTCAATTACTTAAGTACTTTTAATAGAGCTGATGAAATACGGCGTCATTCTATTTGCATCAAAAGTGGTGTGTCACATTCTGGAAGTTTTTCCTGGGATGTGCCCTGCATCAGCTGCTTAGGGAGGGGTGTGTGCTCTCAGCTAATGCGTGTGCTCTTAGTTCATGGCTGGAAAATGCTTTGAAGATGGAAAAGGCACCACGTATGCAGTAAGGAACAAGAGCAGTAATACGCACTTTGGTGTGCACCAAACCACCACCACTTTCAAACAAAACAGGTTTCATTCTCTTTACCTTGTAATCGTACATGGGGAGATGCTTCGGAGGGCGGGAGGACAAGGAGGCAAGGTATGTTTAAAGACATTTCACAGTGCAATGCAGCACCCAAGGCCTCACGGGAGGACTCCAAGACATGCCTCACATTGCTCTGCTCTGTGTTTGACCACCTGATGTGCATGGACATTATGCAGAGAACCCT
The DNA here is from genome assembly GCA_024733675.1 of Psilopsiagon aymara. Classification (NCBI taxonomy): domain Eukaryota; kingdom Metazoa; phylum Chordata; class Aves; order Psittaciformes; family Psittacidae; genus Psilopsiagon; species Psilopsiagon aymara. The sequence goes on from JANRGW010021590.1 coordinate 66,939, forward strand.
TTTTCCTGGGTGATTAAACGTCCATTCCTCCCCCAGCACTCACCCTCTTTTACATTGGAGTCTCCTGCACTTCTGAAGGCATAAGCAAACAACACAAGAACACAAGTGATGGTAACACCAAGGATGTGTGTGTTTAGACACCACCTGCCTGCATTGTACCAATGTAAAACTCTGGGTGTGCAGTTTCCCTTGCAGAAGGAAGAGGCTTGGCAGGACAGCTTTTTTCCCATTGCATGGGGCACAGCACTTCATCTACAAGAGGTGGTGACCAAGGGAAAGCTCAGAAAACAACAGGCACAGAATTGCCATCATTTCCCCATAAAAGGCCATCGTATTTCACACGCTCTGCAGACACAACTGAAGCATGTATCAGTCAGATAACACCAAGTCTATGGAAACAAAGCCTATAACAAGCCAGGGATTAAAAAACAGCATAGGAAACGAATATACACCAGTTGCACATACAGACAACAGTCAAGAGAGTTCACTTCCCAACAAATTATCATGCACCAGAAACAGGAGATCCCTCCCCTTCCATGGAAACACAAGCTGCATGGCTTTCTGCTGTGCAAAGTCTTGCTTGATGTGTTTAAAATTCATACAGGCAAGCAGACGTAGGAATGAGAAACATGCTGTGGACATCTTCAAAGCTCTGTGCATGTACTCATGTGTGCACATCACAGAGGCACCTCAATTAGACACACTAATGCTAGCGCAACAGTATTGGACTCAGGGAACCAGCATCCCTTTGGAAGTTTACCTTCAGCCTTTTCCTTCTAAGCTCCCTACCTTCCTGTCATAAAGAAAGGTTTTGTAATCAGATTTTTTGCTGAGCTGACCTGTTATACTGCAAGAAAACTTCCCCTTAAGCTGCCATCAGCGTTACTCTGCTGTTTGGGGTGAAAGCATTGGCACGCTGGAGGGGCTGCACTTGCATGGCACTGAACACAGTGAAGCAGCAACAGAAGTCAAATACTTTCTTAGATTTGACCACAAAGTTACCCAGTCTTCACACAGAAGAATAATTTGTGTTTCCTATTTCTGGGCTGCCCATGTCAGCCCCTATCTGCGCTTCACCCCACAGTGAAGCCCTGGGGAGATACAGAGCTGATCCCCACCACTACACAGGCAGCACATTTCGCTGCTGAATCACAGAATGGTTTGGGTTGGAAGGGACCTTTGTAAGTCACCAAGTCCAACCACCCCTAGAACTAACAGGGACACCTCCCACTAGATCAGGTTGCTCAGAGCTCCATCCAGCCTGACTTTGAGCACTGCCAGGGATGGGGCAGCCACAGCTTCCCTGGGCAACCTGTGCCAGTGCCTCAGCACCCTCATCATAAAATAATTCTTCCTTGTATCTAGTCTGAATCCGGTTTCTTTCAGTTCCAAGACATCAGTCTGTGCTCTGTAGCTACAGGCCCTGCCAAAATGTCAGTCTCCATCTTTCTTATAAGCCCCCTTTAAGTATTGAGCCAGACTGAATAAAATTAGCTGTACCAATTGCAAATAGCAGACTTGAAAAGACTTTACAGCAGGAAAGGTCAGACACATGGCATCACCACCACCAAGTGCTTGAACATTGCTGGAGCTTTGTCAGCAGTGACGTTTGTCCTGGAAATGGCTTTTAGGAGGACAATTTGTGTGAAGGGGGGTCCATAGCTGAGTTCAGAGCTGGAATATCCACTTGAGAAGCAGCTTCCAGGGGTGCGCCAGCTTTAAACAGCCCTCGATTCCCCTCACAGCTCCTGCTCCTGTGCCTCCAAGCCAGCATTCCCATGTGAGTGCCTGGGCAGCAGCGCCGTGAACCCAGGCAGGGGATGGGGCTGACCCAGGTTAAAAATAACACTCTTTCTGCGAGCTTATTTTTAACCCAGCTCAGTGCCTGGATCCAGCTCATCCTGCAGCTGCCCCAGCTGGGGCAGGGAAGGGGGCAATTACTGGGGGCTGCTGGAACCAGCGTCCACATTACAGCGCTAACCAAAAGCTCTTATCCTACTAATGCAAGGAATAATTACAAACCGTGCAACTATTTCAGTCGCAAAACCGGTCTGGGGAAGTCCCATTTCTAAGGATTAATTCTGAAAATGAGGGATTACTGGTGACGTTTAAAAACAATAATTAAAGTCTGGGGTTCTGGTGCATCAGGTTCTCAAAATGAAAAGCAGCTTCTGGGGAAAAAGAAATCAAACACGAGCTGTAGCATCCTAAAAAGCTGCATCAGGACCAAAACCTGCCTCCTGCTCCAAGCAAGAGGGGCCAAAAGATAATCCGTCACAGCAAAGTGCGGCTGTATGAAAGGGGAAAATACGGATCCTTTCAAGCTGTAATTAACCAGTAGAGGGCAATATTGCTTATCATGAGGGTCAACGTTCTCAGGAAAGTCACTGGCAACTTGTATTTATTTACTCAGCAATATATCGATTTTGTGCGTCTAAGGCAAACCTGGAGTACAAATCTTGGACTAGGTGGGTGCTTTGGGAGAGCCGCCACCTAAACCAAGGGGTCCATGTGTGATCCTGGAAAATGGAATTAACACAGGAATAAAAGCACTAAGGCAGAGGATATTCCAGGTGAGGTGGGACAGGTAAGGCACAGAGCTCTTCATGAAAACAGGGGCTAGCATTATTATCTTGTGTTACATTTAAAAAACATTCATGTACATCCTGGAATTGACCTGAAATCCTACCAGGAATCAGCACTAATTAATGGCAATACAGTCATTAACAGGAACACACTGAACAAACTGAGGTAAACATCCTGAGGATATCGAACCACTGATTTACATTCCCCATGTCACTTCCCATGCAAGAGGAAGTGGAACCTCGTGGTTCCCGCACGGCAGCCCTATCACTCACAGGCTGTTTTCTTACACACCTAACCAAAAGAAAAAAGCACGTAAACCAGGATTTTCCCCTGTATTAAGAAACAAAGAACGGGCACACTGGTTTGCTCGGTCCACAGGAAGACTTCCCCAAGGTCACGAACACCACACAGCCCTTCCTGTAACCGGCATCAGAAGATGTAAATGCTGAAGGACATCTGGCTTTATCCAAGGACACAAGATGCTCAGCTCAGCTCCAGCCAGCCAGTTGTGCAAGGGTGGCTTGCAGGAAACTTACTGCATCCAAATCTTTCTTGAATGATTGCCAGCAGAGCATCTAACACTTTAAGACTTTAAAGTTAAAAGGCAAGAAGCCTGAAGCTTGGAGCAGGACACTCTATGGCTGCTTCTAGAGAAGACTCAACCGGAAGGCTGCACTGCTACTGATGTCAACTGACAACACAACAAGAAGGTTAAAGAAAAAAAGCTTTGCTTGACTTTTCCCCTGCTTCCTGTTGCAATGGCTCGGAATTTACCCTATGCCTACAGAGAGCCCTGGAGTTTCCAATTAGTCAAATACATCCACTGCTGCTGGGGAGAGCTGAGCTGTGACTGAAGGAGCTACCCAACGAAAACAACAACAAAAAAATCCCCATTTAAATACATTTATGTGAAGGCAACAGCACTATGATCTTTGGAGTCAGATGATCAGGTTTTTGGACTGCTACTTTTTTGCTGTTACAGCAGCTCTATTGTTAATGTTTACCTTAGCAGAAGACACCAGGGTTTTCCTGAGACTCAAGTCCAATAGAGAATCATGGGATGGTTTGGGTTGGAAGTGACCAGTTCCAACCCCTCTGCCGTGTGCAGGGACACCTTCCACCAGACCAGGTTGCTCAAAGCCCCATCCAACCTGGCCTTGAACAGTGCCAGGGATGAGGCAGCCACAGCTTCTCTGGGCAGCCTGTGCCAGGGCCTCACCACTCTCATAGTAAAGAACTTCTTCCTTATATCTGAATCTTCCCTGTCAGTTTAAAGCCACTCCCCCTCATCCTATCACTACAGTCCTTCTCTAGACTTCTTGTTGACCCCCTTTAGGTACTGGAAGACTGTTACAAGGTCTCCCCAGAGCCTCCTCTTCTCCAGGCCAACTCTCTTCTCAAGCCCAGCTCTCCCAGCCTGCCTCCACAGGAGAGGCACTCTGGCCCTCAGAGAGTCTTTGTGTCCTCCTCTGGAGCAGCTTGAGCAGGTCTATGCCCCTCTTAGGCTGAGGACACCACAGAACTGCACACAGTACCCCAGGTGAGATGTCACAAGAGCAGAGTGAAGGGGCAGAATCACCTCCCTCAACCCGCTGGTCACTTTTTGCTGGGCTCCTTTTGCTGGGGAATCTCCTACTTGAGAGGAACTGACTGGATGCGTGAACTTACTTAATGGAAATAACCTCTCTACAGGCCTGAATTACTTTGGGCTGAGAAAGCCCTGGAGATTAACTGGATCTTTTGTTCCTTCTTTTAAATGCCCCGTATCTAATACATTAGAGCACAGAGAGGACATCAGATCAGGTAACTCTACAAAGGCACAGACACAGTGGTCTATTTTGGGAGACCAAAGTTGAAGGCTGTTTTCAAAAAGATGCCAAATCACAGTTTTGTTTAATTTCCATTGGGAGCAATGGATGTTCATTATAAGATACCAAGCCCAGGGTATTTTCCAAAACCACATGCGTGCACCCCACCCCCACCTCCCCCTGCCCCGTAACTTTAGGCAACACACTCCGCCAAGAAAATACTCCCTCACCATTACTGGAGGCTACATTGAGCAAGTTCTTCTGATTAATTGTTCTTAAGCCTGTTTCTAAATGCCAGGAAACGCTAATACTGCGATGCTTGAGAGCAGGAGTTATGAAACCCACTTCCAGCGTGTGCTCTCTTGGGTTTGTCAGACTTGACAGGAACTGAAATCTGCATCAAGTCCTCCTTGGAAAATGGCACTGAGTTTGACAAGGCCAGATCTCTCCCGCTATTTGATGTGATGCTTATGAGAAAAGCAGCCATTTTAAAATGTACTGATAGGAAAAAAAATGCAAAGAGTCTCGAAAGCCAAAAGAGTCTGAAATCACTCAGAAACCATCCGGGGAATGCCGGAGCAGCTGCCCCATCTGCACTATTGCTTCTGGGGGCAGAGCTTTTGTAAACCTCAAAGGGAGTTTATTTCTAATTTATTTCTATTATCAGTCAAAGCACAGGACAAAGGACGTTTTGAGTCATCTCACACAAATCAGTGGCTTTCACCAATCACTGGCAATCATTTTCCTTGCAGAGCAACTGCAAGTTACTCAGTACTACTGACAGCATGAGGAGATTCAGGGTTTCCTCTGGTGCAACAAGCTGCTGCCTGTCCAAGGCATCGCTCCTGCAAAAGGCTAGGAGATGCTTAGCCAAAGTGGTGCCCAGAGTGCTCAGCTGATCAGAAACTGAAGACATCCCCAAGCTCTCAATACAACCCCTGCGCAGAAACCTGCTGCCACATCCCATTTCACACCCCACACTGGCTCCAGCCACACAACTCTGCCATCACCAACATCACCAAGCTCAGACATGCATTATGTCTTCCCATGCCAACTCAAAACCTTATGTTAAGTTTAGAACATGGGGATTTGGGCCAGGTTTTCCCAGACCTGAACCAGCACTAGTATTTCCGCAGCCGTAGGAGCTACAAGAGGCAGGAGACAGGAGGGAAGGTGGTAGAAAGCATTCTGGGAAGTGAAGATGGGGAAAAAAAAGGATGGGATTTAGGAAAAAGGAGACTGATGGAGCAACTCTTGCCATGCTATTTCTGTCCTGGGAGAGCCATGGCTGCAGCATGTCCAGTATCTGGGAAAGGGCAGGTCTCAGTACTTGTTGCTCAGCGCACATAGCAATCCTCTGCCCTTCTGGCTTTAAAAGCTGGCAGTGGACTCGCTCCTTTTATTTTTGCCCTCGTATCCAGCTGCTCTGCTCGGGTGCCAGCTCACACTGTTCCAACCAAGCCCATGCCCCTGCGGTGCAGGGCAGGGCAAGCCCCGCTCACCCTCCCCACCCCACAGCAGCTCCTTTGGGAAGCTCTGCCTTTGGACTGCCCTTATTTTTTTAGCCCTGTGGATTTCACCTACCACCCCAGTACACACCCAAGCACCCCATTATGTCCCGTGCTCAGCCCAGCATGTACCAACACGAATCCCGCATTCCCAGCACGTCAAGTTACTCAAGACAACGATGTTTTGCCACAAAGATAACCCAATCTGCAATAGATTAGGAAAGTTAAATGAGTGTACACTACCCACTAAATACAGCGGTGCTGCAAATGGGCACCTTGAAAGGAAACCTCATCATGCTGTTCCCCAGAGCAGCTAATGGGGATCTATGGTTAAGCCACTCCTGTGTGACCATGCTGGGCGGCACAGCACTGTGCACCCTGACATATAGAGAGGGGAGTTGCTGGCAGAGCCCGGATTTACCTCCTTACAGCCAAAACTTACTCATTGGAAGGTCTTTCAAAGCCCAATGAATGGTCCTACACTAAATCTGAGGCCAGACGGAAGTGCAGGCTAAGCACATCCAAGTTTTTGCAGTTATTTTGCTTCTGTCAAAGCATGCCAGGGCATCCATACAGACATCCAATACAGATTCCAGGCTGGATGGGGCCTTGAGCAACCTAGCCTAGTGGAAGGGAGTTGAAATTAGATGAACTTTGTCCCTTCCAACCAAAACTGTTCTGCGATATGATTCTATGATTATGCCAACTGCTCTCATCTTAAAGGGAATGTGAGAAATGCAAATGGCAGGAGGTAACACAAATCCCATGTTTTCAGCAAGCAGAGGGATGACCCCATTTTCATGCTGCTGCTGCTCAAAGTGAATTTTATCACACAGGGGCCTTTTGTTCATTTCTGCATGGATTTTGAAAGGAAGCAGAGAACAAGGAATAAGCCTCACAGCTTGACACATATAAATCCAAATTAGCAAGATTTCAAGCTCAGAGTTTGAACAAATGGGCCTGATTTTTGAACATGAATTAACATTACTAAAAGGATGATGCTTTCTACACTTTTCAGGGCCATGTCAGATCTCCACCACAGCTTGATGCAAGTCCCATTTTATGCCACAACGTTGAAGTGCTGCCTGCCAGACCCCCTTATAAACTTATATCACGGGCTCCTGCCAAGGGGAAAAAACACCCCAGTCCTTACAGTGCCACTTCATACTCACTCCTACAGGAAAGCAAATAAACAAACTATCCACAGCACAACTATGTGCAGCCCAGCCAGGTCCATCACTGTGTGACACACACAGGAAGGTGCTTTCCACTGGTGTTTCTCACTCCTGGTGTCCAAGCAGAGCCCCACAGACCTTCGTATCTCATACTCATGCTCCAGAACATCCCAGTGCCAGACAAATGGTCCCTTCGCTGCCCAAAAGACAAAACTTTGTTTCTTGCCTTCAACCCTCTCAGAAGTTACCACCCCAAGTCAAGCCAAATTGGCTTCTATCAGAAAACTCTTCACACAGCAAGCAGAGGAAAGCTGCTCTTCTAATTCTGCAACAAACAGATCCTCATATCTCTTAAAAACCAACGAGTTAAAGTGTTAAGACATTGTCTTATATTTCCCTTAGCAGCCCTAACCTAAAATGAGCATCTCTGGAACAGCTCTAAGCAAGCCCTAATTTGCAAATCATGCAGTTTGGATACCCATTTTCCTATTGATTATCAGCTTTAAACCAGTTTTAAAAACCTTAATTACAGCAAACCCACATCACCATAAGGGAACACAAAATAAAAAGCCATGCAGTTAAAACTTAAGAAAGGAAAGAATCTCATGAGTGACTTCAGAAAAATGTGATGAACGACTTCCCCGCTTGTTTTGTCAACGCTTCCATAGTAATTTGGCAAAAGCACAAAATCACCAAGTTTATATTTTCATCAAATGGCTATAAGCACTGTTGAAATCTCACAGACACGAGCAGTAAGAGCAAGCTCCATGTTTTATATGGCATTGTCCATGCCCAGTTTGTAAGCTCATATCTTCTCAGGCTAGTAATTTGAAAACATATTCTCCCTTCTACCCTGAGCCTTAAAGATGACAGGGTTTCACGTATTAATTACCACAAAAGAGGTACCTACCCTCTCCAGTTATACCCCACAATGTGTAATTCATTCCTCATCCGTCCCTGTATTACTAGGACTAGGGAGGGCAAGCAAATCCCAGCTCCCAGTGCTGGAACACATCCCTGATACACAAAGCTAAGAAAACCATCGTCTTTTACTTGACATACAAAGATCACCACCTTTTCATTGATCCTGAGAATGACACATGCTCATAGTCACTTCTGACAGCTCAGTAGGTTTCAGTGTTTTATGAACCTTTGCCACAAAACCCAATCCTATACCTGACATCCTCCTGACAAGAGCACCAAGCTGTTAGTTAGCATTCAGTTTGACAATATTGACACGCTAATGACAAATCTGAATCTAAACAAGTTGGTTTCAAGATGATGTTCAACACTAATTTTGACTGAATACTCTATTTAATTAGGAACCCACACACCATCCTTACAGGGGCCCTAACTCCCAAACTGCACCACTTTTGTTGCTTGGCATCTCCAATCCATCAGGAACTGTCAAGTTTCCAATCTTTCTTTCCCACCCCCAGTCAAGCTCTTCAGCCTGTGCCTTAAAGCCTGCAATAGGTTAGGAATATAAATAAGCAATTTTTCAAGTCCAAGACCTATCGATATCTAAATATTTATACATGCAAATGTATAACATATACACACATACATACATGCATTCATACACAGAAATTGCTCAGTGTATACTGCTCATACTGAAGCTCTGACCAAAATGACCAACAAATGGAGAGCACAGAAATGAATTCTCAATTAAAAAACCAAACACCACACCAGAAACACAACTACCATCCGACAGTAACAGTACTTACAATTATCTTTTGTGCCTGGGAACAGTATCCTCAGTCAGTTTATACGCTCCTCCTGCAGAGATCCAGCGGCAACAGCGAATGCTTTACTAAGAGAGTTTCATGAGTTTTGGAAAACGGGAGAGTTTGAACAGCAACATTAGTACCTGCTTGGTGGACCCAACACGGCCACACATCTCCTGGAAACGCCACCCCAGTGCTGCCCATTGCTGGAACAACGGCTGTTCCCATCCTACAGTGCTGCAGCAGCACCATCCCGCCTTCTCATTTTTAATACACCTCTGAGCTCTGTGGATTAGAGCACCAATGACAATAGCAATCATTTCCAACCACAATATCTGGGACCAAAGCATAAAAGCGGGGGGGGGGGGGGGG
>JANRGW010021590.1:76124-113561 GCA_024733675.1 Psilopsiagon aymara
AAGAACAATATTTCAGAGCTATCACAAAGGCAGAGGAATTCAAGAGGACCACATTTAAGGGAGCAAAGAGCTCCTGTATGCCCATTGGCTCTCAGTGGAGAGGTGAACAGGCCTGTGGGAAGGGATGCATCCACTGAAATGCACAACAGGACAACTCCTCAACACCTGAAGCTTCTGTAACAAGGCTTTGCTCAAAATCACCCAGCGTATGGACATACCTGTATGTCCAGTAATGGTAGTGAAAGCTTTTCCAAACGTTCAAGTGACTGTTTGTCAGTGGGCTCATTATATTGTGCTATCAATATTTGCAAAACTTCAAAAACAAACTATCAGAACTGCAGAGATTTGCACTGTTTAACTCCAATTTTGTACTACTAGCAGGATACTACTACCTGCACCCAAAGAGGAGGAACCAGCGAATGCTCCTCCAAAACCTCCTCCTCCTCCTTTCATTTACAGCACAGCATTGCTCCTTGACCTTGTAAGATCATTACTGCTCCCTTTCTGAGGTTGAAACCATCCTGCAGTCAGCACTGAGATATCAAAGGGAACCTACAACTGATGCTCAACAGATAAGAGAGATTTACCTGCATTTGTTATCATGCATAACCAGCATACAAAGTCACAGACTTTGCACTTTCAAGAGTGTTTCATCACTTTCCAATTAAAGTTGTGACCCTGCCTTAACAGCCGGTATTGGACACAGCCTGGCATCTCAGCAGAAACAATCTCCTCCTACAGTCATTTTTAATAGTACTAAATGTAAGAATTATCAACCGTTTCTCTAAAGAAAACATTGCTTACTCGAGCATGAACAGTGAACTGGAGACAGAATTACAGCAGACAAGGCAGTAATTTCACCTTCCAGGAGGTGCAACCTGTTTGCAAAAGCCTTCAAAGCACTGAATTTCTATCGAGAAGATAAACCAGTAAGTAAAACCACGCTGTTACAACACTAACACATGGGACACTGATGACTACTCAGCTAGGATGTCTGGTATCCACCTCCATCACAACTTCAACTGAAAATCTGGAGCGCCTGAACTGTCACAAAAATAGGAAACTGGGGAGGCTTTGACCTCTGCAAGCAATACATCACCTAACCTACACTAAAGCTGTGCTTCAAGTCACCGCCTTTGACTCTGTGCCACTCACAGGTCCATACTCAGCACCAGAGAAACTGATAATTTAGGAAACTTTTCCACCACACCCAGAACACACATCAGTGAGAAAGCAGAGCACGGCATGAACAAAAGGCTGGCTGTTTGTTCGAGGAGAAGGCAAAAATCTTCCCCCCCACCCCACCCCCACGAGCTCTCATTAAAGACAGGCTTTCCACTGTTGGAAACTATTCTGTCCAGGGCAACAAGCACCTCCCCTGCACAGGCATGCACTTGGCTTTGTGATTTATTCTATGAAAAGGGTTACCAGGGATGTAGTCATCATCTTCCATAAACATTCTGGGAGCAAAGCACACATGTGATCTCAGAGCAAGTGCTAGAGGAGACGGAAGAGTGGAAACCACGTAAGAGCAATCAATCTGACGTTCTTGATTTTGTTCATTAAGAAGAGAGGGGAGGCTGAAACACCTGTGTCTTCTCAGAAAAAAAGGTTTTATTTCCCCAAATTCAGCTTCTTTTAAGGAGTGATTACAAGAAGCATCTTCAAGTATTCACTGCAATAGTAAGCACTTAAAATTCACCTTCTGTTCTATAACACTTTCCAAGACAGAGTTTTACATGGTAAAAAATAGATTGATGACTACAAAGATGCTATGGATAGGATTGAGGACAAATTTCTTTTGACCTTTTACATGGGACGATCTTCCTGTTCTTTTGGGTGAATATGTTTAAAATGGATCAGAAGTCAATAGCAATGTTTCAGAAATACTCTGAGAATTATTCAGACAGTCCCACTTGCAACAGATATGGCAAGTTATACACCATATAGTAGTAACTGGCATTGATGTAACACCTAAAAAATATGAATATGGTTGGTAAAGTGTGCATAATTTTCTCTTAACTGTGGTAAAAATGATCACCAACTTTGTCATTTTCCACCTGATTCTCTAGAGAAACCACTGCATTTTGTCTGAAAACACCTGTGAATGTCTCTTCCAGTGATGTAACAGGGGACTTGAGTTGTACAGGGAACCGAACTGTTGTTTCTAACTTAGAAATAGGTTCCATGTGAGATGCAATTAAAAAAATTTGAAGCTCCTTGAAAATAGTAATTCTTTTGCCTTGACAAGTTACAACTCTGATACACTTAAAAACACTTATTTCTGAAGTGGTTTACTGCAAATTCAGTCAAAATGCAGGGTGTCCACTGGCTATATACTTTGCCAACTATAGAAGGATTTCTGTCCGAGGCTGCTTTTAAGCCAGAAAAGCACTATGGCACGTACGCTTGTTTGATTTTCCATCAACAAGTTTCCTTGTCACTACAGCTGGCTTGAGTCTGCACTGGTGAAGCTGTACTCCTTGACTCTGCCGTGCAGCAGAGCCCCAGCTTTTATTATTTATACAAAAAGGAGACTGCACAAAAGCTATTTTAAGAGCTGACTATTTATATCCCTAAATACAGTTAATTTGACCACAGGAAAACTCAGACTTAGTTCTGGAGTTCCTACTCCCTCCAAATGGGACATCTTCCCCAGAAATTAGGAAGGACTTTAAAGATATCAGGACTTTGCCATACTAGAGTTTACATTTTGGCTTTGTTCCAAACAATGGTGATGGTTATATGGCCCAAATGCCGCTGAGTTATAATTCCAGGAATTTGCCTTTCCTCAAGCATCTCTTAGAAATAAACTCGATAAATAAACGCAGCTCTGGGTATATACAACACTCAAACAAGCATCCAGAGGGAGCCTTTTTCGTGCACATAAGCCCTATAAAAAGATGCTTCTCTGGCTGCTCCTGCAGAAGTATTTTTCTGAGATATTGCATTCAGACACATTTAGCACACTTCCGAAGACAACTCAATGAAGAAAAAGCCAACTTTTTCATAGATTCACAGAATGGTTTGGTTGGAAATGACCTAAAAACTCATTCAGTTCCAGCTCTCTGCCATGGGCAGGGACACCTTCCACTAGACCAGGTTGCTCCTAGCCCCATCCAACCTGGCCTTGAACACTGCAAGGGATGGGGCAGCCATGTGGTAGTCACCCAAAATTCAAAACACATCCACATAAGATGTAACATACTAAAAATAAAAACTTTGCACTGCTAGTGTAGTCCACGTTTGAGAAAACAGTTTCAGCAGAGATTCATTTGGCAGAATTAACATTACATTCATTAACAAGAGACCTCCTAATCTTCTTCTCAGGACCTCAAATTAGGTACTTTTAAGTTCTGCAGTCTGTTGCTGGTGAGAAGACAGGAGATGCACGAAGGCTCAAATTTGAAGTCAAGTTTCCTGGGAGAGTCATCATAGCCCTCACCCTGGTTTCTCCTACCTCCTCATCATTAAACACCCAATTCGTCCACTGCAATAAAGCAACTACTTACCTTAACAGATGCAGAATGTCTCTCACATGAAGTCCACCCTCCTACACATCCCAAACTGGATGCTTTAGGGCAACAGTCATCAGGCAATAATACTTGTGCCCTAGATGCGCTGCTTCCCTGACGCCTCCCAACAGTCAAGGCAGGCCCTGCATACAGTGCCAACCATTCCCCAAATTCCTTCATCAGGAAAGGAGCCCCCAATCTCTTACCATGTTTTTGTGAATGTCATGTGCATTAATGTTAACACATTGCGAGATGTAGGGATGAAGCTAAGATGCAGACTGCAAGGAAAGGCCTGAAGGAACACTGTGCCTGATATCACATCTCAATCTGTGCCCCAGGTTCCCAAGTTTCTGCTCTGTAAAGCCCAAATACTCACTTCTCACTAAAAATGTTTTTCAGAAAGCTAGTCTTTCAAGACACTGAAAGCCAGAGCAGCTACTTCTCTTGGCAGGCTCTTCCAACAGTTAATCAACCATGTGTTAAAAACATATGTTTATCCTCTCATTTGAATTTGTCTAGCTTTACACAAATGTTTATACCTTTCTCCCAAACAAAGTGGGTGATCTTTAGTAAGCACAGTTTTATCTTACTGGTGTACACATTTTTCTAGAATCAAACTGGAATTTGGCACACCATCCTCAGGCTGCAGCAGCACTCCCCTTGCCTGCACAGTGACACAGAGCTGCATGGGCAGGGAACAGGCAGGGTGAAGAGCAGATACAGTCAAGAGCCCACCACTTCTGCATTCACTGCTGTAACTTGTGATCACCTTCTCCTGATGAAAAAGGCAAAGGACAAATGAGGAAAAGTCATTCTTGAAATTCACAGCAGCAGCACAAAGCAGGGTGCATTGGTTTCCCGCTTCTCCCTTCCCAGTTTCATGCCCTGCAAGTTACACTGAGAAACAGCATGGATGGATGAAGGACGGTAAGATTTGCCTTTCTTCCTGGGGCTAAAACACCCAATACCAAAAAAAGATGGAAGTAGCACTAGAGGTATTTACTGAACGAACACTGCTGTGGTTGTCCTAACACAGGTGGTCAATCTTCCCAAGAAAAAAAATCTTCCACCCTGTTGCACACATTCAGGAACTCGGTCAGAGACTGAAGGCAGGAAGTCCATGACCATTACTTGTGCTTGTAGATGCACCCAAAACAGCCACAGATTTCTAGCTCTCCTGAACCTCACAGTTTGTACAGAAGAGGTAACACCCTTTTGCTACTGAAGTGCAGGACACTTGGTGATACAGACCTGACCCTAATTCCTGTAAAGCACCCAATATTAAGAAACATATATACTTGGAGGTGTCTGAATGACTACTTAGCAGGGCATGTCCAAATGAATCAAAGTACCCAAGTGTCTTCTGATGAGAGGCAGGATTAGTATGGAAAGCTGACTGAAGTCCTCTGAAGACAAAAGGCTTAGATTTCTTACTCTGGCCAAGAGAGACAAGGGGAAAGGCTGAGCCTTGACCATGTGAGATTTTTCCATTTTCCCCCAGAAATACTTTCATCAAGAAGTCCAAAGTATTTTTACAACATCCACAGTCTAGCTCCCTTTGGAAGAATGACAGAGACGGATGCTACAGAATACGCCCTTTCACAAAAGCAAGACACAGTACTCTGTTGCTGAGCAAGATAAATATTGCAACAGGATGACAAAGTCGAAGGCAGCTCCAACTATTTTTTTTCCAGGTAAACTCCTGGGAAAATCAAGCTTGCAACTGCAACCAAGACAGAACAATCCTATCCCTCCAGCTTTAAGCAGCTCTGTTACAGACACAGCCAAAAGAAGTCTCTCTTTTGGCCATAAGGAGTGTGTGTTCCATAATGTGAATTCTACAACAGTCACCCAGGCTGGATTCCCCTCCCATACTAGTAACTCCCTGAAATTTAAAAATAAGAAAGCAGGAGATGTGATATTTGATTTTTAACAGGCAATAAAAGGAGGAATTGAAGCCTTCTTAATGCACTATGTAATTTGTTTCATCACAGAAAAGTCTTTACACACTAGGTTTTAATGTTGAATCTCTCAGATTTAACACTCGGATGAAAGGATTCAACTTAATTCTGACCACTGGTAAACCAGGTACTAAAGAGTTGGTTTGGTTTTGTGTTTTGGTTGGGTTTTTTTCCTATATTTATGAAGTTCATTTGGAATTGGCTGCATTGAAAGGAACAGCTGAAAGAGCTCTCATTTGTGATTCATCATAAAGGGTAACTTATGGGGCAAAGCAAAGTTTTAAGAGTTAATCACTGTAAGCCTCTAAAAAAAAATCTATTTTCTTGATTGTCTATTTTAATTCAAGCTCAAACCTTATCTATTTTTAGTGATTTTAAAATATACCCACTATGTTGCATTAGTTAAAATGCCAGAGAAGTAAAGAGACAATTCTACTTAGCAGCATCCCTTTAATAATACTTCTCTCCCAACTTAAATATACCTTAATCCCCACCAGTACATTGTAAAGCCAACACCTTCTCAGGCAGAAGTCTTCAGCTTCCTTTATCTGGGAGATAATTAGCACTAAGGCCAGCAGCACAATCTATCTCACACCAGGACTTCCCAGCTTTCAGATTTGGATACTATCACAATCCAAACTACTGTGTGTCTTTTAGACACTGGAAGCATGACGGGGGACATGGTACTCATGTAGGTTTTCAATTAACTTTCCACCAGCTGCTCTAAGAGAGATAACACCTAACCCCATGCTAAGTCTGCCAGAACTGCTTTCAGAGAAGTTCCAATGAGTCTGAAGCAGCAGCCACCTTGCTGAGGTTCACGGTTACAGCTCAGATGGTCACAGCATTTTAATTATCATATTTCTTTAAAATCTGACAGCAACATCTCAAAAGCGAGGCTTACTGATCTGTGAAGCAGAGTATAAACCACCTTCTGCTCTAACTTTTCAGCAGTGCACTTCACTCAACAAACAACTCCAGTCAAGGGATTTTTTTTTTTTCCCTAAACCCAAAGCAGATCAAGCAGTAAACTCACTAAAATTATAAATTCAGAAGGCATAGTTTGTAACATTAACAAAGTAAACATGCTTCATTCCAAGACTACTGCAACATAAGGGACATTTCAGCATTTTGTGTGGAAAGGGTTTACTTAAGACAACCGTTTGAAGACGAGCAATAACTACCAGAAAACCCAAGCTGTCTATGTCAAGCACTACACAAATTAAGTCTGTGGTCACAATTCAGTCCCAAGATAAAGAGCCAAATGAACAGAGAGCAAACAGGCTACCTTCTCCTATGGCAAAAAGAGGAAAAGTTTCAAAGTTCAGGTTACTGGTGATTGGCAGATCAAACAAAATATCTGTATTAATGCTACCTTGTGAGAACGCCATGACTTAAAGCCTAAATTCCATGACATCCAAAAACCACAAACCAAGCCACAGGTTTACCGAAAGTACTAGGAAATGCTTCCACAGAACAATTAACAAATATTCTGATACTCATTTAAAGCATTACACTAACACCAAGCAGTTTTCAAAACTCCTTGGACCATAAGCATACAGCTATAGCGTTCATTTTGCAACGCAACCACTTTTAGAAATAAGTACTACCCTCTTACAACCACAGACTGAACAAACTATCAAGCTCATTTCTCAAACGTAACAGAAACAGAATCAGGAACAGAACTCACATTTCCAAAAATAAAATCTCACTTTCTTTATCCCTGGACCATCCCAGAGATGTGTTCTTCTAAAACACAGAAGTACAGATAAATAGAGAAGACAAACCTCCACTTAGACCTAATGCCAACACACTGAAGAGGGCAAGCAAACAGCACAGCTGAACACAAACACTGACAGAGATATAAAACTCCTCAGCTTAGAGATGACAGTGATTCACAGAGTCTTGTTTCCAACATTCTAAGATTCAGTCCATCAATTAATCACAAGTTGATACAGAATACATCTTATAAACACTATGCAGGCTTAGCCTGCAGAGCAGTTTTGCTGTTGTTGCTTGTATCACCAAACAATGGTTGGAATTGTCAAGAGAGGGTGTTGTAAGAACCAAGAACTATGATAGCTGCAGCGATTTTAAAACGTGAAGCATTCCAAGGCAAAAAACCCAAACGTCTCAAGTCAAGCCAAGTGAAAGGGGTAGGTGCCATGCAATCTAAAGAGAAACTTGTGTTACAGTGTACTGCATTGCCATGCACCAGAGACCAAAAGAAGCTGCACCAAGAAAGAGCATTGCAAAGCCATTGTGTTCTACCAACGAGCTTTGAAGCAGAGCATGGAAGAGTATGTGACTTAGCAGGTTCAAAAACTCCATCTTAGTTTTTTCCAAACCACTAGAAACATTCAGAATTATCCCTTCTCTATGAAGAAATGGTACTTTGAACCAAAGAGCACCTGGCTTGGAAAGCTACCTCAACTCCCTGTTTGATGCCTAGTATTTGCTAGAATTAGGAACCTTTTCTGTTATCATTTTGTGCTATTTTGGCCAAGGAAATTTGCTGCCTTTGATGATCCATCATTTCTAACAAGTATGTTTTGCACATTCATGCAAATACAAGGAATAAGCTAAATTTTTCAGATCAACCTAGTAAATGGGCTTTAAAAACTCCTTACAGCAGCATAAGAAATTCTGATTATACATGTAATAGGAAGAATTTAAATTTGATCTACAGAAAACACAGACTGAAGATTTACTGTGTCTTGAAAATGAAGTTGGATGCAGTATGAATTCAAAAACAACAAAACCCTGTGTTCTACATGTTGAAACAGGTAGAGCCCTATTAGGCTTGTATCAAGTGTAAGATAACTTCCATCTGGAACTCCTAGTCCATTCTGACCAAGACCACCTATTAAACCTAGTTCAACCGCCAGCCCGTTTCAAATGCTGGCATACATGTACCTGGTTACTACTGCAGAAATTTTTACTGATGCATTCTGCCTTCTGCTGACTGATCTTTTTTCTGCCTTTGTTTTGCCAGTTTCACTCTGGAGCAAACTGCCCGTATGTAAGACCCTGAGAAGGACTGCACTTTTCTGGGTAAGATCTAAGGCAAGCATGTGGGTATGCATTTACCACTAGCAGCTATACTACCATAATTGTGTTCTTAACTTGAGGTAGGCGACTTAAATGGTAAAGAAGATTACCTGGGATTAAAATAGAAGGCGAAGTTTGGCAGCTCAATGTAAAACCTACGGGTATCCACAGGAAGGAATTCAAACTCAACTCAAGATTGTCCTAATTTTATTTGACTTGGTTAACCAATTTTGAAGCACTTTTTACAGTTAACATAACTTAAAGGAGCACACTGTATCCTACAAAATATAAATTAACATTTTTAATAACTCAAGACATCACAACAAAGCCAGATTTTGAAATAAATTTTCTGTTTAGTTATCTGGATCAAGAAGGAACATACATGGAGAAGAAAAAACAGCATTAATAAGAAAACAGTGTTTAGTTCTAAACTGGGTTTGTGCTTCTACACCAAAAACACAACACTGAAGTAACAAGAACTCTGTAAAGAACTTGAAGAGGTACGTAACTTCTGTAGTCCCAGAACCAAAGTACATGTTTATTTCTTCTTCTGTTATCTGGTTTGGTTCTACAAAATTCGTATTAATGGTAGAGGGACAAATGCACAAACACTTATTTTGCTGCTAGAGGGAATTCTGTCATAGCAATTTGTTAGATGGTTGGTTTGGGTTAACTTGAATTGGGTTTCCTGCATGATAAACAAGAAGAAAACTTTTCAACGTATTTAATAATCAACGCATTTGTTAGTACAAAGCAGATGGTGTTCAGCAAGAAGGCATTAAGTGATCCTTTTAAAACACCATGGTTTTGGGGTTTTTTTTCTAATACTAAGCCACACTAAAGAATTTGGTGAAGGCCAGATGTTCAAAGCTGGTGCACAGATAAAAGCTGCACAGCCGTGATGTATGCATGAAATTACTGAGAACCTGGCAGGTGTTAACATACCAATAGTTATTTGCATGCTTTCTTCATGACATACAGAAGTTAAGTCATCTTTCACGAACTTTGAAAATCTGGTCTTAGTTACAAATTAACACTTTGCTTCACTCCATAAGGTTAACAAAAGGCATTAATCCATCTCGCAATTTTTGGCTGATGGCTAAAAATAAGAGTGAGATTTTAGCACTAATCATTTTGTACAAATCTACAACACAGGTATTTGTCCTCAAAATAAGCAAACAAATCTTAATTATTAAATATTTTCTTGTATATTATGTTCACTACAGATTATTTTTCAAAGCAATCTTAGAACTTAGAAGTTCAAACACTTTATTTTTAAACAGAGTTACCTTAGGCTTACCAAACAAAGGAATAATAAATAAATAAATATGTACTACGGCATAAGATGGAGTTAAGGGTCAGCCTCTGAACCTTATGAAATAATGAACCTATTCTTAAAAGCAGGTGCTTCAAATAAAGGTTTAGAAAAGAATTAAACATGTTTTCAGTCACACTGAAGAAAACATCTGCAAAGAAAAAAGACCCTCATCCTTAAGACTGAAGAAGAGGTGGTAGGAGAAAAGACGAAAAAAAATGACCAAGAAGAAAAAAAAAAAAAGCACTTTTCCCAAGTTGCCCAAATCACACACAGACACAAGAAGGTTACAAATGCCATTCATGAAAGAATGCACCACAAACATCAGCATTTATTCATGTTGTTGTTTTTTTTTGTTAGCAAATGACAAAAGACTCGGCTCACTGGCTTCACTTCTGTTTACCTTTTGCTTACATTACACATTGAAACATTTGTCAAAACTTACTAAGTTGTCTGCATTCATGCACAACTAGAAAACATCCTTAATTTATTTAAACCAGAAATGCATTACCAGAAATGTATTAACATTGTTCACTACTAAACATTAAAAAAAAAAAAGTTGAAATTATTAAAAAGGTTATCCTGGAAATGTTAACTTCACAGCAGACTTAAAACTACTAATTGGCTCACATTTCAAATCGGAAAAAGCAAGATTCATGCTAGTGTTAGTGTACATCTTGCCCTAACACTACTAGGTTCACCTTGATCAGATATAATAAAAAGAAAAGTGCATACAGAAATTTACAACAATTTTAAGGACAAAAGAATGGTCGAATTGATGTGGTCCCAACAATTAACTCAAAAGTCTATGACAAATACGAACTTCAGTGAGCTATTTATACTACTTAAGTACGCATATACAGAAAGTCGAGTTCGTTTGAAATCTTCAAAAAAATGTTCCTGTCAATCCTCAAATGGTGGCTGTTATAGCTTAAAATTCTGTTAAATGCGTGCGTTGAATTACTTGTTATCCAAGCGTAGCAGCTGCTCCTTACCATTTACTGTTAGCGACCTTAACTGGCCATCTTCTTCAACTTCTACTCTCTCGTGTCCATTCTCAACAATTCTGTAGGACAAAAACCACAGCCATTTTAAAGCCCTGTAAGCAGTTTGCAAATACATGCCAGACTAGGTTTTTATGTAACAAACTATAAGGGAGCACTGCCTGCTTAATGCAACTGTAGTTGGCAAGCTTTGGTATTTAACAGCGAAGAAGCTGTAACTACTAGCCATATGCATTCCCCTACTGAAATTCTTATTTACAGCAGGAAAATTGCTTTCTGGAAGGTTGAATCCAGTTTGTAGAGTTCACAGGTACAGTTGTTGCCTCATACACTGTCACAGTTTTACTGACGCTACACTATTAATTAAGACTAAATGTCTTTTGACAGATGAACTGTACAATCTTGGCGTAGAATTTAGTACCTACCCATTTGTTAAACGCATAATAATCTAGATCCAATCACTGTTTTGCAAGATGCAAGACACACAAACCAGTCTTTAAGCCACTCTTAATTTATCAGAGTAATTTGCAGAGCTATTGTACACCAAGTTTACGACCAGCACGTATATTGCAAAATTCAAGTACCCCTGACCGTAATGAGAGATTATTAGAGCCCTGTGGGTTTGGGCTTTGTTTGGTTTAGACATGGGAAGATAAGGAATATTTAAACTATTTTTAGATTATTTAATTTATGCCTAAGTTTTAACTATATGGGAATTCTCCCTCTCATGATTCAAATGAAGAAACCACATGGATGAGTACACATTTTTCTGGTGATAAGACTTACTAAAGAGAATACACCCATACTGAAAACAAAGGGAACGGCTTCTTGCCAGAAACAAAATACTACTCAGATACTGGGAGACATCTCTTCTTTAGACTTAGCTTAGCTACCTTGCGGTCAGACCTTCTACAAAGAAACAGGACCTCTTTGAGATGTTAAATGTGTCTTCTTAGACGTGGCTAGCCTTATTTCTTGCTTCTCTGCTCTCGCCCCCCCCCCCCCGATATGATAATGAAAGATAGCATACTACAGACTTAGCCTACTTTTTAACACTAAACACAGGCACAGTGCCTTATCTTATTTTTCATAAACACTTTCTTTGCTCTCTCTCCCCTGTACAATTCCCTCAGTTTTTAAATTTTTCTGGAATACACTCACAGAGAAGTTATCATGACCACACTAGCACATAGTGAAAGAGGCTGCACTTAGGTGGTCAAGACAACAGGATCTCTCCAGTACAACAGGACAGAGAACAACCTTTCACTCTGAAGTATGGAAAACAAGTTACCCAGCAAAAAAAAAATGGTTCTCCATTTCTTTTCTGTAACTTTTTATTAAGTACTGAAAGTACATTTAACTACTTGTTCAGTAGTCCTGTAACTTAGGGATCACAATGTTCAATGTACATTAATTACTCTACAGCTAACTAATATCTGTGTTTCCCAACTGCATTGATTTCCTCATCACACGCATAAAATATGAGAAGGTATGCTGTGTATAGTAGTTCAAATTTCACTTTCCAACAAACAGGAAAAGATTTCTCCAAAGCAGGTTTCAGCTGTTTATTTCACTTAACAGAAAAAATTACTTTTTACACAAAAAATTCACTCAGGCACTGCCTAGGACAGCAAACTACAGCAGATCTTCAGGAAAACTGCTTAATTTTTCATAATTTCTGCAAAATTAAAAGTTTTCCCAATCCCCAGTTAAAAGCTTCATAATCAACAGAAACCACCGCACTTTCCATTCCAGCAGCTCAAGCAGACTTGGCAGACAGTAGTCAAAGACCATAATAAAAGATAAATCCCTACACCGGAGGTTCTGAAGGTCAGGAAGAATTCCACTGCCAGGTCCCTTTCTAACAGCAAACTAGTACCAAGCTTCATTTTTCACAAGGGCAGTTCTGAAAGCATGCTTTACGCATCTGAGCCCTCCTCAACTATGAAAGAGTTTAGACAAAAAAACACCATCTTTCCCATTTTTACATGCTACAGCTTTAAGTAACTCAGCAATGCTAAGAAAGTCAGAAAACCAATAGAACTTTTCAAAAAATTAAGCAGAGAAATCCAAGTAATGCGATGACCACAACAGCAAAAGTAAAAATACACACACATGTATCACTATATTATGTGTATCTACATATACTATACTTATATGCATATATTAATAGTTACGTATGTCTCTACAGATCATTTCATACAAATATTTTTATCACATACCTCTTTGTAGTAATTTTTCTGCCATTAACTATTTTAGTTGAAGTTGACACTGATTTGAAGCTACCCAGCCCACCACCACCACCAAATGACGTAGAGGAGAACGAAGTAAGGCCTCCATGTCCCAGTGAGCCGAACGAAGTAAAACCTGTTAACAAAGAAGATATGTGACTAAAACCATACTTTTGCATGACCATGGGATCCAAATCAACACAGCACCAGTGACTAGATGCCATTAAACACCAACATGAGAATAAAGACATAGCTCCAGACCCATCAATTTCTCCCATATGGGCCCATAGTTCCAATTCCAAATGCACAGCACCACGCAAAAACCATTCATCACCTCTCCTGAAGAAAAGGCATTCAAGCCTGCTGGCTGAACTCAGCCACTATATCATTCTATCCACTAAGATAAAGCTAGTAACTTTAATTCACCTGTTTTTTTGCTTTAAATGTTGGGATTTTGTTGAGTTAGCAGACAAAACAAGTTTCCAATCATTAGCATCCCAACTAATATCAAAAATCTTAATACCTGAAAGGATGCAGAGTATTAACAACTCTCAGCAACCTCAGATACAGACATCTGCATTCAGACTACCTGTGAACCAAGTGTTCATAACATACATTCTAACAGTGTATTTTTAGGACCTTAACTAATAGCCATCATACCCCCAATACCTAAAACCAAACAGAATAGAAACGATTCTAAAGCTATATAGAAACTGTAGCACCACAATTAAGAACAAAGTTCTACCTTTTAGAAGTCTGTTCACTTTTCATGAATTTTCAGGTAGATCAATATTTTAACTATACCTTTGTTCACATACAGACTCTTCACAGAGAACAGACAAAAGTGCAGCCTCAATTTCCTGAATGAAGGCAACTTTTTAAAAAGTATTCATCACCTTATTATATTGAGATCCTTCGTGTACCAAAACTGCATTTCTTGTTGTGATATTTACCTGTGTCAAATGAAGGAAAGCCACTTCCAAAAGCAGGGAATCCACCAAAAGCAGAGAAAAATGATCCACCACCTCTGCTTCTGCTTCCCCTTGGACCCCGCCTGCTGCCAAAGAAGTCTTCAAAAGGGTCTTCTGCAAGACAGAGGACAGCATTTAAGAGGTCAATATTACAGAGTGATTTTGTATTTAAACATTAGGAATTCTGAATAAAAAAAGAAAAATGCATTATATAAGATTCATCCTTTGAAATATCTGATGCAACTGAAGAGTCCAAGGCAATTCCTTCTGGACTAAATTGTCTCTTTTGGACCTAAAAATAATTATAAAGAATAGCCTATTTCTTTGGTTTAGGTGTTTAGTATTTAAAAAAACCCAGTAAACCTGATGTAAACACTTGAACATTTTTCAGTGTAATAAAGTGGCAAGCACTACAATAGCATTATACATGCTATATATTATTATTTTATAATGTATTCATATTAATGTTGCATTTACTATACACATTTATATTATTTCTATTTTATAATGTTTTTATATAGCATTGTTTACTATATATAATAAAAATATTGCTTCAATAATATGTTCATATCACATAATACAGTGGAGGTATGTTCAAAATTAAATCAGTATTTATTTGAAGCTAACTATGTCCAGTCAGTTAGCATCTGACAGATTTAACACTGCTCAGATGCATAATCATGATCCCTACACAACAAGCTACCGTAAGGCAAACCACTCAGCAGTTCTACACTCCCTGCTGTCAGACTACGTTTTTCCAGGTTATAAAGAATAGTACAACAGATTAAACTCCCGTAATTCAAATTTAATGAATCTTAAAATATTGCACACAGGTACCTGAACTTTCTAGCTTAATTCCATTCAAGATTTACAGTGGATCACCACAATGAGATCTTTAAAAAGTAACTTCCAGATAGGTTATATCACTTAGTGAAATATAAAAACAGCAATCATGGATTGATTACTTATAATCTTAGTGTTAAAAGTGTTTATTTCAGCGCTTGCCACAATAGGCACTTCAAACACATCTTCTGATGCACATTTAGGCAGCAAAGTAGGGAGATTTATACAGTGTCTCAAAGCAGCATTTAGTCCCCACCAAGCAGGGGAAACAGAGGATGAATAAAGGGAGTCATAGATAAAATTACATTTCAAATTCAAGTACAATTGTTAAGTCATTCGAAACAGCTGTTGTTTCATCCCCATCAGAAAGACAATAGTCTCTTTCAAAAAAAAGACTGGGGGAGGGAACAAGACACCAGGCACCTACATAAGCAATCCTTATTTACTTTACCACATCTTCCTAAAAAATAGTTACTACTACAAGTATCTGAAAACTGTTTTTTACTAATGTTCTGAAAACAGAGAACAATAATAAAGTGCAATCAATCATATAACAGATAATAACCATAATACTTGTGTTAAAATCAGAAAAGTTTAGGAACTTCCACTGCTCACTCCATCAGTAACAACTCTCCCAGAGCAAGTTTTGCACAGCACCAACAATTTAACCAAGTTTTACAAGCAGGGACTCGGTATCAAAAAGTAACAGTCTGAAACACTGCTCAGAATAAGCTCATACTGAAAAACATAGAAACTAGTGAGAGCAACAAATAGAAGTAGGAAAGCAAGGAAAGACTTATAACCGCCTCACTGCTCTGAACTACAAATTGACCAAGCCAAGGTCAGAAATGCATTATTTATTCCAGCTATGGTGGCACCCCCAACAAAATCCATGCCAATTTATGATAAATCAGCAAATTAATGCAACAGTGACAACACTAAATGAATCAGTATGATACTTAAAAAGAGTGACAGTTACCATGTGGTTTACACGCAATTACCTAACAGAAGTAAAATGGCACAATGTATTTATATTGAACAACAGCAAGGACCAAAGTTCAGACATACATTTCTATCAGCAAAGACACAAAATACCAAGAACAAAAAAGATAGCCCTACCTTCCCTCTGGCTTCCACAGTTATTTAATAGAAGAAGGCAGGACCAAACATTTATCCTACATACACTAGACAAACAAGTGATAACATTTTGTTCTAGCTCAAGTG
Organism: Psilopsiagon aymara; assembly: GCA_024733675.1. NCBI lineage: Eukaryota > Metazoa > Chordata > Aves > Psittaciformes > Psittacidae > Psilopsiagon > Psilopsiagon aymara. Next base: position 92,240 of record JANRGW010021590.1, read on the forward strand.
GGTTTTATTCTTTTTTATGTTCTACCTTTTTTTTTATCCATGTAAACCAAAGTTTTTACAATACAAAAATGGCCTGTTACTACCTTTAAAACAACAAAAGGTAAACCAATGCTTGGGCAAGGAAATATGGGAGCCTACCACCAAAATTCGTACTTCCAAAACAAGCACCATGCCCAGTTAAAAAAAAAAAGAAGAAAGGTGGGGTTTTTTGGTCAGTCTAGCACGTCAGCTAGCGAGTAAAGCCACTGAAGTTAATTGCTTTGTACTGCAATTTATTCTTGATGGAGTGACTCATAAGTTCGTTATGAAGGTCATTCACTCACGTGTAGAAACGATCTATATTATATTACTCCCACTGTTAAGCTTTTCTATTTATAACCCAATTTTTCTCGTTACCTGGAGTTCAAATAAAAACAAAACAACTCACCATGTAAGTTCTGAGGTTTTAAGCCCCCACCGTACATCAGCTTATTCTACAAGTGAACCTCTCCTCAGCACAAGAGCAGCAAACCACAAAAGGTTTTTAAGGGAGAATCAAAGGGCCTCCCAGAGATCCCTGCTATCAACCCAGCTTCTAAATGGATTATTGCCTGCCTACTCCTAGCCACGAAAAAAACTGAGACTTTGATGTGCCTTATTAGCCTTTGGCAACCCTACACACTAAGGAAAGAGGTTACTACTTGGTATTAACAGATGTTCTAGCCTCAGGTAATTTCTGTTAGCAGCCCTGCTAGTAATTCTCCAGCAAAGACGACACTCTAGCTGCTCTTCTGTAGAATGCTCAGCAAGATGGATTGTCCATAGACAGGTAAATGGGTAGAACTTTCCTGAGGGAATGTTTCTTACTATCCTGACAGCCATCCAGGTACAGCATACAGGAAAAAACAAACAAACAAACATAAGCCAAAAACGGAGGAGAGAAGGCAGCAGAAAGCTTCTGCATTATCACTTCTTTTATCTACCACTAAATACACATTAATACAGCAATTTCACAAATACTCAGACCCTGTTTATGCTTTTAGTCCTTAAAGCAGGATGATTAATAGTAACACTCAGCAAAACATTTCAGTCTGATAAATCTATTTTTGTGATTTTGCAGAACCTTCCCATGCATTATCATCTTTGCACATACAACGATTTGGCTAAAGCCATCTAACACAGTGAATAACAAAATATCAGGGTGCTGTGGGTTTTTTTAATGACTCCCCTTATGATAGCAATTTTGGTGCTGAATTTTCTTATCATCAGAAGCACAACAGAAAACAAAAAAAAAAAAAAAAAAAAACCACAAAACCAAACAAAGAAACCCCACAAAACAAAATACAGCCCACAAGTGAAGGCCTTTCTAAAAAGGGAAAATACTGTGTAAATACTACACAACTCAAAAGCTTCAAAACCTGAAATGCTAGACTAGTGTCACATTAATTCACCATCCAAAAGAAAACACTGAGTTGTTAGCTTTCTATCACATCCATGAGCTAATCTGAGCCTGGAAAGCACCATACAATAGGCATGGAAAGGAGGCAAACCCCAGATTATCTACATTTGAAGCAGTCCACAGTTCAGCTAAACTTCATGAAATTCATTAGACCAATCTAAGGCATTAGATTCACAATAAACAGCCATATTACAGCAGTCACTTCTACTGCAACACTTGCACCCTGGCAGCTGCTTGGGGAATTGGACCAGGAACAGATAAACTGAAAACAGTATCTCCAGATGAACAGAAGTTCAGCTACATCGATCCTTTGCTAAGTTCACAGTGTGACCATGAAAGCAACTGTGCTGGTTACAAAGAAGACAGCAGGAAGAAGGGTCAAAAGCAGCACATGAAGATGCTTTCAGCTGTTGAACAATGCTACCCCTTATGAAGGCGTTGAACACATTCCAATGCAACACTATCATTTACCTCCAGAAAATCCTAAGTGTTGAGATAAACTGTGCACTGTCAGCAAACATTCTCACATGCACATGCTGCTGCAGCTGGAGATGCTGATAATCTTATAGGGCCAGCATGCAAAGGAACGTTACCCCATAAAACCAGGATCACTGCTCAGTAACTACTTACTGAGTTACCAACCAGTGAACTTTCTCTTTATTCTTTGTAACCAGCACCACACTAGTGCCTCTGCCAAAAAACAACACAACCTGAATGCCCTCACTGCAGATGCAAGAGGATGACATTGTAACTGTCACGCACTGAGCAGAATAAGGTTGTAAGGCTGCTCAGCCCCTACATAAGGAGGCAGTCGAACCCAATGCCATTATTATAGCCTCCCATGTTTCAGTAAGTAAAGGCAGCACAGCCTGCTTGCCTGCCACCACTTCATTCTATTAAAAGCATACTTTAAGTGGCACCACGCCAGAAGAGTCTGAAATGTGCATCTGAATAATGTGCTCATACAAAGCACTACACATAAATGCTACATAGAATTAAGCAGAATTTTGGGAGTAGGTGTTTTTATCTTGCCTCCTATCTGAAAAAATAATTTCAAAGATGCAGATTTGCACTAGACATAGAGTCTCGTGATACAGCTCTGGGGTATACCCAAGTACAAAACCCTGCACCATCAGAACTGGGCATGCTGCAGAAATCTGTAAGCGCTTTTACATGGAAATATTTTCTTCCTGAACTACAAAATAAGCATACTGTTGATGCTACTTACTCAGAAAAGACACCCAAGATGCTGCTGCAAGCACTGTTGATTCACCTGCCTAGAATGTTTCACAGCATGGTCTTTTACCATTGCTTACTTCCACAAATTAGATGCTAAATAGACGTTTGTCCCACTTATTTAAGAATGTTCACTCGCAGAAGCATTTGAAAATCTTTCTAATGATATATAGCAGGGATCCTGGGATTAGTAATTTCCTAGAAAAAGGAGACTTAAACATGACCTCTGAATGCCATCTATACTGTACTCTAGTATCTTTGTAATTACGGTAAGTCCAACTCTAATCAGAGTTTCATATTTACCAAATCAATGCCCAAATGTTCAGGCACACCTTGGAAATGGAAGAATCTTCCATTAACGTTGTATGTCCTGCTCTCCTTGTGCTATACTCAGCGTTTGTCCTCTGACCAATTCAACGAGCTTACCACGCAGGAAAACAAAACCAAACTATTTCCTTGGGGACTAATAACCTGAACTAGCTTGGGATGTCAAAGGCAAACCTCCTCTCAGGCCAATGGGCTATCTATCAAACAGCTTCTCAGTGTATTTAATGGTCAAAGACTAAGTTTTAAGACAGACATGGTAATTTGGAGCAGGGGCTCCTCCCTTTCAGCAGCAAGAGCTAAGTATTAGCTTAGTTACTCACTGTGCCACAGCATTACCTATTCCTACTTGAAAATGTTGTGTGGGTGAAACAATTACTGTGTTCCAGAAGTCTTCTTCAAACCTACCAAGTAATTTCTGAGAAAGTCATAGTAGTGAGCCTGCGACCATTCCGTGAATAATTATGATTCAAGACCCATGCTTACAAAATACAACTGTCACATTCATACCAAAGCAATGAATGCACATGCAAATCTCTGAGCACTTCAAAAATCGCACCAAAAGCTGCAAATTTATGCCAAAAAACGATTAATTACAAAGAGGACAATATTGTGCAATATAGCTTTAACTGAAAGCCACCCCCATTTTCTGTTTTAAGAACCCATTTGACTAACAAATGCATTTTGCATTAGAAATCCTGAACATCATAATTATCAGAGATGGGATTACATATTGATTGAAACCATGATCTGACTCTTATGCAAGCATGTGCCCTACCAAGACAACTTTCTGTCCTTGAGACAAAACAGTCGATGAAGGTATTCCATTCCTGAACACCCTAAACCACAGATCATGTAAAATAGAGTTTGCAATGATTACCGCACATAGATTTTTCCCCTCTCTCTTCAGGTGAAGACTCTTCAGCCTGGATGTTTAAAGTCACTCACTATTCTTTACCATAATGCTCACGTTCTATTAGGTGTAATCGATGTTACAATAGTCAGTCTGCAGTGCCAAACTACACAAATAGCTAGTTGACATTCTCTGTGACAAATACTTGTATCTAGCTAGCCATATAAAGGTGTTAAGATTAATTTTACCTGTGGTTTCCAAGAGTATAGATTTAAGTACCACATAAACCAGGTAACCAGAATTCTCCAGGGAAAACTCCACAAAATGTATATGCGTTTATACATATTAGCTGGTCTTAAACTTAAATACATTGTGAGTTCTATTTCACAAACTAAGGAAAAAAATTGATATTTTTATAAAATACCATCTCAGAAGGTACACTGAGAATATTAAAGTGTTTAGCAACTATAGCAAAACTGTCAAGATTATAATCTATGTTGAAAAAGACTCCACAAAGTCCCCTCTCAGACATCAAAGCCTAAAGAAAGCATTCATCTAGAGCAATTTTTACCACATTACATTATTAACATATTTTACCATGGATTAAAAAGTATGGTTCCTTGTGGGATTCACTGAACTAGATATACAGGCATCTAAAGCTTTTTGGAATGTCCTGCAACAGCCTAACAGGCTTCTACATACTGCTGCTGGAAAATACTGGTCTGCTGTATGTCCTGAGCCCATGTAAAAATTACTCCGGCATCTCAAATACCCTAAACCATCTCAACTGCCATCAGACGTGTATGTGAAGCTCAGTGTATATAACTACTAAAGGAGCTGCATGAACTACTAATGTAATGAACTACTTGAGTTGAACTACTAATAGGTAATGTTATGCTCCTGTGATATCCATTCCATCTTCCAATGTAATTCCTTACTGATAATCCCTGTTACAAGGCTTACCATTCACTTATATGTCAAAGAGTCTAAGAACTATCACTGGAAGAGGTCACTAGGAAAAAGCAGATTCTGTTGTAACCAGCTGTTACAGAAAATAAGCGCACGACTCTAAAGTTGAGAGTTAACGGTCTGTTACCTTATCAGAACAAGCTTTTAGAAGTACTATCCTTCATGCCCTCTTAATTTTACAAACAGTTGGCCTGAAAACCAGTGAACAGAGGCTGTGATGGGCTGAGTTAATTTCAGTGCAACATACAACATTAACTTTGCTCAATGTGGAGGTGTTCAGAGCTGTCTTCAACAGTATAGTAAATTTTCATTTGGAAAGTCTGAAGGGACTCATGAGTTAGAAACCATCACCGAAGTCTTCACACAGTCTCCTCTTTTTTACACGTGAATAAAAATGCCTCTTCATAAAGAAAACTTTCTGTAACTGCAATCGCCGTGCGACATAGCTCAGCAGAGTTTAACAGACTTGATTCATGGCACAACTTGAAGAATTCTTCACATTGCTTAATTTACAGGGATTATGCATCTGAATGCTGTTCTTTTTACATATTCAGTGCAATCAAGATAGAGTCCCACCTGCAGTCTATGTACTTCACTACATACTACTTCAAACTGTATAAAAAGTGCAAACATTTCAAAGCATATATTCAATTTCATCTTTGATTCCACCAGTGCACACTCTAGAAAGCATGATCTCAGTCCTTATTCAGCTGCTTATAAAACCAATTATAACCTGAGCAGCTTTTTAAAAAGTCACTAGTTCCACAGAAAATTCAAAGTTGAAAACTTTTTTATTAGATGAATTCCCTTATTCTTCAGGACAAAAGCCGTCCCACCAGCTGTGGGTGTTTCAACACAGCAGAAGCTACAAGAGCTCTGGTTCACCAACACAAATATTTGTGTTACACATGCAACTCTACTGCTTGCTTTTAGCATTAGCAAATGTACTATGTTCAGCTGAAAGCCCCCGTATTTTTTTACTTTGGACTATCTTAAACATTTGCATAAATGGAGAGATTGTTGTAGACACTTTTTATACAAAGCTGTGGGAAAATTGTTTTGAGTCACACTTCCCCGTATCAGAGAATATCTTAACAATCTTAAAGAAAAAAATTTTAAAAGGTAAAAATAAGTGCTCACTTTGAAGCTTTCTGTCAAAAAAAGTTCCAAGAGCTTTTGGAAAGCTCAACACAAGTTTTAGGACTACATGAAGTAGGTAACCTGCTTCTGAGTAAATAAATTTGGGTGTTAAACAGGGGGAGAACATTTTTGGAAGCATGCCTTGATGTCACCATTGAGGAATGTTGTAATGTCCACTGTTTCCACAGGGTAAGATGCATCCCTATTCCTCTACAGGAGAGGGTGAAGTAGCTGCAATATCCCAGGAACTTTGGCAGTAGTGGCATCTCCACATGGTGAGCTCCAGTCCCTTAATTGTCTTAGTGGCCCTTCACTGGACTCTATCCCGTAGCTCTGTCTCTTGTCTTGGAGAGCCGAGAACTGGACACAATATTCCAGATGTGGTCTAACCAATGCTAAAAAGCACTCACTTAAATGGAAATCATCATCCAGGGCAGGCAGTACAAAGTTGCAACACCCCAGATCAGTCCATTTCACTCATCAGTATTTTGTTAGATGCTTCCTCCAATCTGCACTTTACTACTTTTGATTTGCCACTGGATCTAATTGCTCAAGTTCTGTTGCTTATCCTTTACCAGATTCTTCCTCTAGTTACTCATCCAAGTCATCAACTAACATTCTACTGACTTAATCCTCTAGCACCTCAACCCATTTTCTAATCCTTCATCAGGGTCATCCGACAACTGATGATCCCTCAATAACAAGCTACAGAAAGGTAATTACAATCAGAGTTGAATTAGCTCCTGCATGCTGCCAGCAAGGATAAAAAATTATCTTTGACAATCTTATAACATCTTCATACATTGTTATAGAAGTTAAACAATATCAAGGCACTAAATAAGAAGAGAGCTTTTGTTTTCAAGTACACTTCTTGCAGTTTTCAATATGAGACTACTGAATACAAGATCTGTACCACTTTCTAGGTCAGCATTTTATGCAGTAGAACATACACAGTGATTTCATAAGAACTGCAACATCTCTGAAAAGGCTTTCAATACACTACAGTAAGCAACATCACAAGCCAAAGGACCATCAGCACTATGGTAATGAGATCACTTTGACAATTTTATCACACTGTTTCCTTTAGCTAAATGAAACATCAATGCTTCAAGAACTATTTAAGCTATCTGAGCCTTAAGGGGCTCTATCTCCCAAGCAAACCTGTGACATGAATTTGGGAGAGTATCATCTACATTACATTTGCAGCTGTTCTTGTTTTGATACAAGAAAATCATTCCTGCAACCATCCAAGTTCAAGCTGAGAGCTATGGTGTAATAGTTAATCTGTCCAGTTCAGAATCTCTCTAAGCTACATTAAATATTTACACATAAAAAGAGATCAAAGTCAACAAATTAAGTTCACCCAGTCAAATTCTCTACAGGGAATTTCAGCACTTTCTCTGTTGAATGTTAGCTCCTTCTAACCTAGAGACACAACAGCCATATGGCTTTTTATACCAGGACTTCCAGCAAAACACGTCTGGTTTGTATTATCAAATAAACCAAGAATAAACAGGTAGGAAACAAACATTTTAAATCTAATACAAAATATTTATTGTTTACCTGTAGTTCTCAAAGCTATTTCTAATTAAGTTGAATTAGCTATACTTGCTCTGCAAGAGTAAAGTTTTAGTCCACTTTAGATAAACATAACTAAATCAGGCGGACTACTTACCAAAGAAGTCAAATGAAAAGGGGTCCCTTCCACCAAAAAACTCCCTGAACACATCTTGTGGGTTACGGAATGTAAATCCACATTCAAACGGATTACCATGAAGATTTTCACCTGCAAAAAGATTTTAAACTGAAGTTACCCTCACACATTCTTACTAACAAGAAAGTTCAGGCCTGTATGGCGTTTGAATCATTTAAAGATATGAACCCACATTTAAAATTTCTCTTTCCCTTTCAGCTATACAGTCCACACAATACTTCTCATCACTAATTGCCCATCTTGGTTTACAGATATCAGTAACACCCTTTACTACAACAAGAAAAACTGCAAAAACAACTGTCATTTCAGTTTTCACAAGGTTACATTTTAGGCCTTAGTACAGGCATTTCCAGAGTCCTGTCTTAAAAAGAAAGCTGCAGAAAATGGCTTTCCACCAGAACAAAGCAAGCAATGAACTGGCAGTTGTCAACATACCTCCGCCTCCATTTATTAAGCCTTCTTTTCCATATCTGTCATAGAGCTCACGTTTTCTAGCTACAAGGAGAAGGTGCAGATGTCAGTAAATAGGCACACTGAATTTGGGAAAGAAAAAAGGAAACCCCAACAACAAAACCCAACAAGAAAACAACAGAAATATGTAACTGGAATTCTCAGCTATACATTTCGCAAAGGGAGTTTATCTGAGACAGCCCTGTCATGTATCTGGGCAAACATTTTTACTGAGAATTGCTAAAGCAATTTAGGCTCACAAAGAACAGATATTAAACCTTAGGACTTACTACCATTTAACTGCAGAAGGTCTGCTCCTGCTGTATCAGAAAAAACCAAAATCAGGTATAAGGACAAACTTCACAAGGAAGCTTGCCTTCAAAAAAGAACACTGCAGGCTTCATCTTTACACAGGTTCCGTAGCTTTAGATTGTAAGGGACCTCTGGAATTCAACATTTTCCTCCAAACAAGTGACATCTCAAAGCTTGCCAAAAACTTGCCTGGTTAAAGCCCTGATCTCCTCAATCTCCAAGAAAAAAAATTCTACAGTTCCAGGGCTCAAGCATTCTCATTGTTAGCACTGTCTTCCTTCTACCCAACTGAAACTTCCCTTGTTACAAGCCTTGACTACTGTCTCTTTTCTTCCTGTTGCACATGATCAAGCCCATTGTAACAGAGCTATCAGAATGAAGAACAGTGTTTGTATGCATGGTTGCAAAAGCCCTCAAATTAATTATAACCACTTCTAGTTTAATAAAGGAGAATGAAACGATGTGAAAAAAACACCATGGAAGGATGTGACTTAAACTGCTCACTTTCTATCATTTCTGAAGGCATGGAATGCTTTGCTCTTAATTTCACTCAGACGAGCCTCCCAGTATCCATGAAAAAGGGGAAAAAATAAATTCAACGTTACTACAGAAGGTAAGACTGCTCTGTTGTTTCTGGAAGGGAACCTGAAGAGCTTACTGAAGCAGACACACAGTTATTTTGCTTGTACTGGTGTAGAAGCAGCCAAAAAATAGTAGGGGCATCTGATTTCAGACTCCTATTCCTCCTGGAAACTCCTTAGTGAAAGATGCTTTTGAAATTTAAATAGCATCATTGAAAGAACATACAGTTACCTGAAACAGTTGCTGAAAATTAAAATACTCCTAACTAAAAGGAATTAAAATTTTATATACTGCTCATCATCTTCAAATAATGGAAGCTTGCAATAGGATCCCCCCCACCTCCCGCAGGAAAACTTGGTACATTACCTGTATTGCCTTTCTAGAAAGGCAATTTTAAAGACAGGATGTTACCCTACCCAACCAGTCTAAAAAAGACCAAAGCAGTAAGGCAGACAAACTGACAGAAGGAACAGGAAACAGCAGACAATCTGAGGGCTCACAAAGCCTTAAGTCCATCTTGAAAAATGTAACGTTCTTGAAACCACAAGGGAAGTGTGCTCTATGATGGCCCAATTTCAGTATTCTTTGCTTATGTAACCCCTTACAGAACTGTTCTTCTGCCAGGAGTTTGTATTCATTCAAGCCTGTAATAGCATCAGAAATTTCATTAAGCCTGCAGAACAGTTGACTGCCTCTCAACCACAGGGCTGAGGATTCAGATATCCCTGCTGCACAAATGATTGTCACAACACCAGTAACTTAGGATTTGGTCTAGATCCAAAATCAGGCAGCCTATTTAGAAGATGTTTTAAAATTCTAGCAGTGTAGTCTTTCCAAAGAGCTTTAAGATCTGTAAACCAACCAGATCGATGTCCTATTTTTATCTTGCTCAAAATAAAAAAATCGCATAAGAAGGTTATAAATTACTCTAAATGACAAAGATAAAATAAATTGGCAAATTAAATTCTCTTTCTCCGATGTCAATTGCGTATCAAAAACAACCCAAAAAAGTGGGTGTACAGCTTGATGAACAAGGCCAAATCCTGAAAGATTATCTAGATGCTGTTAGTGCTTTAAATATAGTTTCCCTTGCTCACTGGTCTCAGGTGAAATCAAGGACACTTCAGAAATAGCATAGACAGCTGCAGTTAATTACAAGGGAAAAATAATCAAAATAGCTAAATCACTTTGTTATGATTCAGGCTGCTTTTGCCAGAACATCAGCACAAGCTAACGATGCTTTCCAAGCAAGAAGACAGGGGTGAACCATAAGCTGAATTCCTCTGCCACATAGGTGAAACTAAACAACTTTTTCTGATCAGTGCAAAATTAATACTATCCTCAGTACCACTGATGACTGAATTCATGGAATTCACCCAAAAGTAATCCACATTTTCAGCAATGTTTACAGTATGCTTGGGCCTTGTCAAGCCTAGTTTAGCGTGCCAAGAAATAGAGGCAGCAGACACAGCAGCAGATACTTCAGAGCTTGTCTAGCCTGAGTTTTATTGGATATACACCGTAATTCCCCTGTACTGATGGTAAAACTGGCCTCACCTCCCAAGATGAAAATGTGACTTGGTATTCAGACAGACCTTCAGAAATTTCTGAAGAGGGCCTGGCAAACAAGACCTCGATTTCCAGAAGGAAACTGATCTGGTTACTCATCTACAGAGATCCTAAAATTTTTGTTTTGAAATTGCTGCTTATTCTATCTTACCTGCAAGCTTCTTTATCTCTCCTTTTGAAAGGGAAGTAGTTGAGGTGGATAGTAAACCAAAGTTACAATATTCCCCTAAAGCATCATACCTCAGCACTTTCGGTCTGTTAACCAGACTAGAGGCAGGCTAAAGCCCTTTTAAAATACTTACCATCTGACAAAACTTCATAGGCCTCCGCTACTTGTTTAAATTGCCTTTCTGCCTCTTCTTTATTGTCTGGATTTTTATCAGGGTGCCATTTCAGTGCCAATTTACGGTACCTAAATGGAAGGAAAATAAACAGTATTTTACTCTGAAATGAAGGAATATACTTTACAGATGAACATAAAATGCTTCAAACAAGCTGTGAGGTATTAAAACATTTAGAAATTCCCCAGCACTTTGTACCTTGCATCTAAACCAGTACCAGCAGTTTATACAGGTACCCCAAGAACCATCTAGTCAGATTTAACTAAAAAAAAAAAAAAAAACAACCCCCCCAAAAAAAACAAAGAAAAAAGTGGGTTTGGGGTTCTTTAGTTGTTTTGAGAATATTTCTGTGTGTTTCTGATCAATATCTGACAGGACAGAGGAAAAGACAGCTTAACATTTCAGCTATGGGCTCCTCCTCAGAGCTCCATATTAATTTAATACCACAGCCAACCATGGGAAGCATTAAGTATATTATTCTGGCACAGAGAAACACAGTAATGCTCCAGGAGTACCCTGATACCAGACTTTGGCAGCAGCCTAACATCAGTCACTTCTTTGACTGTGACATCTGCACACAATTTCTATCCTCAAATGAAATATTTTAAACAGAGTGCCCAACATAGAGCAGCAAAGCTAACCCTGCACTTAAGTTAGAGTCATGCAACAACACAGCTTGAACATTTGAGCTGGCAAAACAGCATGTGCAGCAATTTGCAAAATAAAAACAGAGGAAAGAACCCACATAATTCAAGCTTCCATGCATTAATTTGGTTAATTAAGTTCAGAAGCCTAGGAGAAGGCAAAACTGAAACACAGTACTTTCAGGTCTCTTGAAACTGCAATTTACTGTCAGTTTTAGTATACTAGAACCAAGAACTACAGAAATGAGTTCTTCCCGGCTGTTTGTTGAAAAGTAAATGGTATCTTCTGAAAATGTTAGACACATCCACCTTAAAACAATACATAAACAGTATATCTAAACAAAGTATGCAATTCCTTTGAACTCTCCTAATTTAATATGTGGGAGGGAGGGGAGGGAATACTAACAGACATTTAGCCCTTCAAAATCTAAGCAGAGAAACCAGACCTCACATTAACAAAGAGCAACATGCCAAGTATTTGCTAATAACTTTGTAAATGCATCTGTGCAAATGGAGGAGAGGACTAGTTACTGCAATCCAGCCAAACAAGGGGCTGACTGTTCAGCCTGTACCAGATCAAGTCTGGAAACATGCTTTTACAGAAATGCATTTAACAGTGATAAAAATCCAGCAACTGACAGCATTCTCACTTAGGCAGTACTCAAGTTTCTTTTCCCAATTTCACAAAAGCAAGCAAATGCTTTTTCTTCAGAACACTGAGTATTTCTCTGTTAGCAAAGCTATCACCTCAGATGAGTAACACTCACATCCTTGTATTAACCTCAAAGTGAGAATCTAGAAACAATGTTGTTATATTTGTTCCTTAAAAATACACCAAAACATCAATTAAATATATGCCAGTTACACTTACGCTTTTTTAATATCTTCTGCTGAGGCATGCTTTTGCACTCCCAGAACTTCATAATAATCCACCATGTTTCAGTAGTCGCCTTCTCAACAACAGCTGAGCCTTTCAAGTCCTGTAACAACAAGAATTTGTAAATTAAGCTTGTCCAGTAATGCTACCTCATAGAAGTCAGGTAGGAGTGTAGTATCTTTCAGTAGCAAACCGAATCTGAGAGCTGCCGGCTTTTAGAAATTCAAATGTTCCAAAGTCCAAAAAATAAAGACATTTGTGATACTGTTGTTCTGATTTTTATGTTACTCAATCCCCCTAAATCACAGTGCAGAGACACATCAGTAAACAGTAGGCTCCTGAAGAAGACTAAGTACAGTGTGTCACCATCTTGATATATACATTAATAACAATGAAGAAACCATGTACCATTTACACCTTGTCTTCTCTGACACCCATCATGTCTTAAGCACATGAGAATAAACAAAGGACCACATCTTTCACATCTACTCTTCAGAATATTACTTCCACTGAGATGCTTCCTTCAAAAACGCAATGTACATGCAGGTCTTAGACATCAGAAATTCCACCTACAAATTCTAATAAGCCATTCTTGTACTCAAACATTGACTGAAAATTTGCATAGTGTCAAAGCTACTGAATTCCAATTACTTTCTTTATGATTACCAACATATAGCACAGAGTCAGGAAAGACTGCTCAAACTACAAGGTTATCCAACCGAGGAACAGAAGCACCTTGTGCTTAAGAGAACAAAGTTTTCACACGAGTCCTAAGAAACCTACAAGCTAAAAGAAAAAGCATTTGCCCTACTCAAATACTGACTGTTTCTTGTCAATGTCAAGAGTTAAAGACCAGCTACGCTAACCATTACTCCAACTAAAGGACCACAAAGACAGAAGAATCTTTCTAAAAACATCAAGAACATTTCACGCCTCCATGCAAAGGCTTCTTCTTCCCACCACCACCACAAGTCCCCATTCTGGCCAAACTTCCAACCACCTTTCCATCCTACCACTGCTGCTGTTTCAAGTGTTTTTGAACAAGGCAACACTGACGTTTACAATGAGTTAGCTCACTGCCAGTAAAGTTTCACAAATACAAGCCAATATAACAATACAGTAATGAATTAGTCACATTTTCTTAATCTGTGCATCAAGAGCAGAAATTCATCTGAATCACTCCTTCCCAAGTAATTCAAAGTTTTTCATTTCAGCCCAGGCAAAGTATCATTTTCATTGTCTCACACAAGTGCTGAAAGAATCGAGCATGATACAGCCCAGTAAAATATTCTGAAATCAACTTACCGTACTAGCATTACATGTATCTTTCAACATCCTGGCATATAGACATTAAAGAGAGACTTCCATTTAAAATAAATTGGTACATCTTCAAAATTCATTGCTGTTCCAAGTTAAAGATTAATAAGCTTTATTTAGGGATGCGGTTACACACCTTTTCTCAAATGGCAAAACCAGTTTAAGAAATACCCTGCCATGTTACCTTCCCCCTCCAGACTACTAAAGATGCATATGTAGGGAAGAGCTATGTGCATTAAGAACTTGAGTGGTTTTGGCAATCTAGTTAACCATACTGTCCCACAAGCACTTACAAAATTAAAGTGTAGCAGGTAAACAGACCTCTAATTACTTTGCCCTTTGAAGAAACCTCACTGAAAAAAACTGTAAGGGTATAGTAATTTTGTGACCAACACCAAGGGAAGTTGGGAGACATATACATTAAAACTAATGCAAATACTAGCACAGTAATGGCAGGGTTCAATATGTAAACAAGGAGATTACCAACAATACAACAGAATATTTGCCAGCAGCTAGCCTTACTAGTTTTGCTGTTTGCCAAGCATAGATTAGAAGAGCTCAATGAACATACAGGTGAGGAGCAAGGTTAGCAAGAGTCAAATATGCTATCAAATCCTGTAGCAAATCCTTATGAGTAATAGCACATATAGAACATATAGTTTACAGAAAGAAATCAGGAGGGGGAAGGGGGAAAATCTAGTATAAGTAACGCTTAAAGTGAGAGGCCACAACCCCTCCTAACAACAGGTACTTGCCTAAAACCAGTGAGCTAACAGCAGGAAGCCACAACACATAAAAGCACACACAATACCACTAAGCGTTTTTCCTATATTCACTTTTTTTTCTTGCCTTAGCAAGTCAATTTAGGCCAATACCTTGAAGGGAAAATTCAACAACCCTCAAGTTCCTAGTTATAACAAGCAGGTAGGAAAAGCAGCTTAGATGTGAAAAATAAATCACACCTTTTCCTGGAGAACTTTGTGCACACTGGCAGTCATGCTGATTTTAACATATACTTCTTTAAACACTTTAGCTGATTGTTTAAAAACAGTGCGGCAACATTGCATGTTCTGACTCAAAAAATGTACTTATGTATCCCAAATGATGCAAGTCTGAAGCTGGGACCAAAAATGAGGCAATGTGAGCAGTTCTTAACAGATTACTCTGACCCTAAAAAGCAACTCCTCCAAGGACAGAGGAATTATTTCAAAGAAGTATCTGGGAGTTGCGTATACTTGTGTGTGTTACTGTTAACCTTTTACTTACCACTAACAGAAAGCCTGGAATTAAGACATGCCAGCACCTCCACAAAGAAAACAAATTGTTTATATTCTCCTCTTAAACATTTGGGTGACAGGATGAGTTCAACTCTGACCAATCATTATTTCTATCTGCCAATTACCATAAAGCATAAACGGCACTGTTACGATTTTAGGCATCAGAGGAACTTTTTTATTGTGCGCAAAAATATCTTAGCAATATTTAAATGAAGAAAGTTTTCTGCATTTTCTGTGGGGTTTTTTTTCCTCCACTAAAATCAGTAGTTCTAAGGCTAATAGGAGTCTACACAGTGAAAATGCCTAGATGTTTCAAAGAAACAAACCATATACCTCCCTGCAAAATGAAAAGCAAAAAAATCCTTAACTGTCCTAAACAAAACGGCATGACAAAAATCTTCCAACATCAAATCTGTCAAATAACTTGTCTCCAAAAACACAGGCAAGGATCATTAAGGGGTTATTTTTGCAAAGCCAGAGGAAGCCAGCCCACATTGGGTAATTTCCCACCTGCAACCACAGAAAAATCTTCAAAGTCCAAGAAAAAAAAAAAATGCTTCAGATAAAAGAATTTGTTTTCACGGCCTTCTTGTTTGCTTGCAAAAATCCAGTTACGTGTGTTCATAACTGTACTATGTTTACAGGATGATACCAGCTACTCTAACTTCTCCCCTGGAGCATGAACAAATCAAATATTCAACTGTTTATGTGAACCAAAAGCCCCCATAGCTTACATATTTCTCAGCCCTCACAGGGTAAGTCTGCTTTGCTCTGGCCTACCAAGCAGAAGCCCTGACTGCTCACACCTACTCAAGGTAGCTATGAGGCGTACACAACCAGGCTTGAGACCTGCTTCTTAGGCACAACACATAGCTAGACCAGTGTAGTTACCTTGAAAATTGGCTCATAAACTCTTTACAACAAAGTCCACAGCTACATAAAAGGCACGAGAAGAATTAAAGAAGACAGGTTAGAGAGCTATAAACTTTTATAAGATCAGATGACAAAGAATAGAGAAAGTAATCAGATGCATAATCAGCACATATGACAAAGCAGCACCCGAAAGGGAAGAAGGTATCCAAACAAGAAATTCTTAAATCAGTCAGGAGGGAATTCAGACAGCAATCTCTGCAGTCAGCCTAGTCAGAAAAAGTTATCTATTTCTGGCCATGAAGCAACGGAGCAGCACAGAGAGTTCTGCAAGATGCCAGAATAGCTCCAGCTCAGTGACTAGCAGCAGCCACCTAGGCAGAGAGAGAAGGAGTTCCAAATTCCTGAATCATGCCATTCACAGAAGCAGCCAGACACCAACATCCTGTGCAAGCTGCATAGCAGTCCAATTCCTAGTACCTGCCCCGCTTTCTATGAACGTACCAAAAGGATTGCATCCTGCTGGCAAGACAGCAAGAGTAAATACCCTGTTCTGAATCCCAGTTCAGCCTGAGCTTGCATCTGACCTACTCAACAACAACTGAGCTATTTAAGAGACTTCTCTCGCATGTTAATAGATGATGCACACACTCAATCTGTCGGAACTGCAAACTATGAGTAAAAAAACCTATGATTCCAAGAGTTTTATTAGAAAACAGTGGGTCAGCTAGACCTGTTGAAATTTTACACTCCTTCAAAGTAGAAACAAGACTACAGTACCATTAATACTGCTGTGGATCCAGAGCCATCCAAAGAACACCAAGCAACACACAGCCTTTCAAAGTTTTCTAGTACTTCTTAATTTGATTTTTATATAGGACACCTTTAAGACATCTTTAATAAGTTTACTATTATTCACAGTCCAGCAAATTCAGACATATACAAATATTTTCAGTCTTCAAGTAACAAATTTGATCTGAAGTCCAGTCACTTCAGTTGCCCACAAGCTACATACTTGAAATACAACCCATGAATTGTAATTACCTGCCTCTATCTCTCAAAGCTACCCATTTAAAAAAGGGTAAATAAAGATCAACCATAAAGCACTAAATATTTATCAAGGCTTCCAAGACTCAATTGTACCAGTAGCTCAAGGAGCTCTCACTAGCTTGTAGTGGTCACTGGCTTTAACACAGACACTGGTTACAGAAACCACCTTCTGGGGTCATCCCACACCCTTAACGATAAAAAAAGGGTATATCTCACGCCACAACTCTTCAGAGCAGAACACTGCTCAGGCAACAATCAAAGACATTTTATCTAATACAGCTCAGACACACAGGAAGTTATACAAATCCCAAAACCATGGCCAGCTCCCAAACTAAATGAAGAGATCTTTGTCAGTTCTAGCAATAGCATCTGGATGTGCCACCCATAACTGAGTGAGGCCATAAGCAGCACTGTGCTAGCACTATGCAAGTGCTAACAGAAAAATGCCCACACCACATACTAGAAAACTCTGAAAAGTGCAATACAATCAGAAAACTCATGTAAAGTTTGCAATGAATTAATCTGACAAACACATTTAAACAATGCACAAACATTAATTTTTACTTCCCCTGATATAGGTACAATGTGGTACAAACTACAGTATACTAAAAGCTTCAGTCCTTTGAACTTCTACTTACCCAAGAAGCCGAGAAAAGCTGCCACAGTTTAACTTCACAGGTTCCTTAAATTTACTGTTTCACAGAAAAATGTAAATTTACCATATAATTAAACTTAATAAAATATACTTAAAGAGCAATGTTTATACTCATTACATTAATACTACTACAGAATTCCTGTGAGATGACTGCAATAAAATGAGCATTCAAAAAAGCTTAACTTAGAAACAGGATGTTTGCTGTAAGCATGAGACTATGTCAAAAAACAGGGTCGATTTGAATACTGTGATTATTATACAAAATGATGCAGTTTATGCTGGGGAAAAGGCAGCTAAGCTGACTGCTTTACCTTGTAGTTCAAGTCCCATTTAATTAAGGCAACCACCATCACATACAGCCAACAAAAAAAAAATAAAAACAAACAAACCAAAAAAGCCAAACAACAAAAAAGCCACCTGCACCCTTATGCACCTCAAGGTTCACACCTCACCCCTCAAGGCAAGAAGTTTCAAAGAACCTTCTCTATTCTTCTCCTTCCTGAGAGGAGTGAGCCAATCGTGGCAAGAACTACAGGACTTTATCTGTATTACTGCCTGGCACACAGAAAGCCTTCAGAGTGCAAGAAGAAAGAATCCACTAAAAAGCAACTGATCTACCAAAAACGGAAAGAGAAGAAATCTAAATTCTTTGTCTGTCAAAGAAACGTAAGCAAGCCAGGAAAGAAGTGGATCACTGACAAGGCTACCCTCATGCTCTTGGAAAACACTCTGCTGCTTATCGAGCTGATCTATGAGCATGCCCTAAATCAAGGGGAACTTATTCACAACCTCTCCTTAAAGCAAAGGGGCATTTTTCCAAAACACAACTCCTCAGGTATCCAAATTTGGAATTGTGGCATACAAATATCTGAACACTAACACTTTCCTAAAACTAACCATAAAAGGCTATTTTATACAAAGTAAAGATATTCCTAACTCATTTTTAAAAATGTATGAACTGCATTTGATCAAGTGATTAACAACAGCAAAAGCCTCAACTGGCAAAGATGAGGCTAAAAAAGTTTCAGCCAAATAATAACATGCAACCAGATGATCGGTCAGGGACAATAGTTTAAAGTTTCTACGCACACACCCTAACTATTTTTTGAAGACACAATAATTTTACTTAAGCCAACCAGCAAAAAGAAATGTTACGCTAAAGCAAACACCAATTTTTTTCAGAACCACGACAGGATGTCAGATTCAGATTACATGTTAAGAACAGAAAGGAATTCCTTCTAATCAACAGAATTAACAACGATTCAACAAAAAGTGGCTGCAATGCAGCTATGAGTGGCTTCAGACTCATTATATAAGCTTTACAATCCTTACTAAATGGTGAGTTCTCACTAATACCTACAGGTTTTCAGCACTTATTTGAACAACTAGAAAACAAACGAAACCTACAACTAGTAACTGTAGGAGAAAAATTCATATGTATAAATTATTTCTCTCTTAAAAGTTAAATGAACAGAAGCAAGATAATGCTTTCATTAAGTCTGAACTTAAAAATCTAACACCTGTTCAAAAGCAGTATTTCCTCAAAAGCAAAAAAAAAATATAACTTAAGCCTAGTAATATAATCAACTACAGTTTAAATACAAAATCTATCTTGAAATAAACTGTTTTCATATAAAAGATACAAGAAGTTTTGACAAAGCTAAGTAATTTCTCACTAATCCTTACATTCCTTAAACAAACCAATACAAAGGAAAAGTTGTTGGTAGAAAATGTTTTCAGGACACCGCTGATGAGGTTCACCATAAGTACTATTAGAGAAATGGAGCACTTCCTACTTAGGGAGCAAAAAACTAAAACATTAAACTTCATACAACTAAGTTGAAAGTTAAGGCAATAAATTCAAAATATCACTGCTTATATGGCAACAAAGAGATGGTCTGCTCAAGTCTCCAATTCCAGTGTACTGACCGACAGAGATACACTGTCCTCTGCAGCCAGCAGCAGAAGAGCAGAACGTGCTAACACGGGTGGCTGCACTCTACCACCAACCCAATGTGACACTGCAGTCAATTCCAGACTAGAACTTCAGTGCCTCTGGCCTTACAGAAAAACACAGTAATAACCTTCATGGCACATATCCTCAGCTCCCAGACCTAACTGCACCAAGCACAGACATACAGAGACAGGAGACCCAGAGTTTTATACTTCAAAAGAAAACCACGGCTATTTCTTTCCTCACTACAGTTCAAATGCGATTAGGAACTCATGTATCATTGTCAGTGAGGTGGTGATTTAACATAAGTTGTCTCCTGTCTCCATGTACATTCCAAAACTTCTGGTGGATGAAAGAAGGAATGTGGTAGAGAGATTTATATGTCTATTAAAAAAATAGATAGCAAAACACATTATCTCTCCAACTAAAAATTCTGTGTTATATAGAAATGAAGCCTTGCATCCTTCGTCGCAAAGTCCAGCCAAGATAAGTTAGTAGACTACATCAATCTAGGAAAGACAAAAGCAAATACCAGAGAGAAAAGCTGTTTTGGTAAGAATGTGCTGCAGTCAGAAAGCAGAAGTGTTAAAAAAGACAAATCTGATGGAGAGTGAGGGGAACTTTGCAGTTTGCAGAGAGAGAAATTAACACTGCAGTTTAATATTGCCAGTAAAAATAGTAATTTACCATCAAATATCTGGGATTATTTAAGAAAATTAAATTCTACATTAACTTCAACTTCAAACAGTCTCTTGTTCTGCACTGAAAAGGCAGCACAAGAGCCAAAAGGGGAAAACAGCTTCAGTATTGTGCTCTAGTTCTCATTCTGGTTGTCTAAAATAAAAACCCAGAAAAAAGTAACCATGGGCAAGATCTGTAAAAACATTTACGCATGAATGTCCAAACAAAACTTCCCTGACAACACAATCCAGTGAACTAGACGGTACTTCAACTGTTGGGCTCTTCAGCATCAGCTGAACGTAAAATCCCTCCTAACTGGAGTACAAGGATCTCCAAAAAGAAACAAAAATTAAAGTGAGAAAGCAGCAGTTAAGTGCAACCTCAGAGAACCAGAAAGGCAAGAGCACAGTTTCATTCCAGCTGTTCCCTTTATGTCAACACCTTGTTCTTATCACTTCCGGACACTTTATATCCTAAAAACTCAGCCCTTGGTCACTGATTGACTATTCAATGTCACAAGCTTCACCATTTGCACATCAGCACTGTTACAAATTTAGCTTCTATGATGTTATTGTCCAAATGAGAACCAAAAGAGCAGTTTGTTATTACCAGAACTCAAAACAAATTTGCTCAGTATCCTTAATGCCTGCACTAGAATGGCTCAAGCCTGCAGCACTGGTTTTCAGCTGCCCTCAATGAGCTCGGCCAGTAAAAACATAGCACAGCTTAAAGCATTGTTTCAAACAGGTACACCAGTCATAAATACCTTCAGTTCCCAACTCACCATCCTCTCAGAACCCCTGCGAATACTGACAACAGTGTTCTTTACCTGCCTGTGACAATGTTCAATTCAGCTCGGAACTTGGCAACAGTGAGTTCAAAACACCTGACCACTTCTGCCTTCACCCACAACAAACCTCACTACTGATCCCGCTCTGAGCGATAAAGACAGAATATAATTTAACTAAACTGCTTCTATCAGAGGAAAAAGAGAAGCCCATTTAGTTTACAAATACGTCAAAATAATACACTGCGGGGGGGGGGGGGGGGAAGAGCAAAAAAGAAAAGA
>JANRGW010021593.1:0-11734 GCA_024733675.1 Psilopsiagon aymara
TTCTTTTCTTTTCTTTTCTTTTCTTTTCTTTTCTTTTCTTTTCTTTTCTTTTCTTTTCTTTCTTTTCTTTTCTTTTCCTTTCTTTTCTTTTCTTCACATCTCTCTCAGCAGAAATGAGTGCAGTGGTACTTAAGAGGAGCTGGGGTTTTCACTGGGTACCTGGGAATAAGCGCAAGTGAGACAGAAATGAGTTGCTCGGCCTGAGACTACTTTTTCAGTCCAGGTCCTGATTTTGTACAAAAATGTGATGTGTGGTGTACATCACCCTCTTGCTCACCTGTTCCCCAGTCTCCATGGAGGAGAAAAAGATGGGTATCTGAGCTAGGAATTAGAGGCAGCATCTCCCTGATCCAGAAGAATGGAAAACAAGCTCCTTGGAGGATGAAGTGCCCATCAGATAACACTCAAAGCAGCCCGTCAAGTTGATCTGTCCTGTTTCCAGTAATGTTAGCAAAAGCAAACTCCTTGGTGTCTTTTTCTTTTCTGGGAAAACTGAAGTAAATAATGAAAGTAGCTTTGTTCATTCTGGTATTTTAGTGAAAGTCTTACTGTTTCCTGAAAAGAGACCAGCATGATAGTTGGACTTGGAGGGTGGGAACTGAAATTTAACCAAGAGAGAAGAGGAAAAGAACAGAAAAAGTTTTGCTTGATGTAGTCCCCCCAACTGGCACATTGTATGCTCACAGTTTAAAAGAACTTCTGAGCAATATTTTATAAAAAGAAAAAAGGAACATAGATGCTTATATATATATATATATAAAATTCTCTATATAAACCTGAAACTGGTGACATTTTTCAAATGAAACATATCTGTAAAAGTTGCTCTGTTTCAAAAAACATTGTAATTTTCAAGGTAGAAGTTTCATTTGTGAGATATCCACATACACAAAGAATGAGATAAAAGTCTTACAACTATTATGTGCATGAGAAATATCTTATAAATTTAGATAGATTCCTTGAAAATGCAAAATAGCAGGTGGAAATAGATTAGAATACTTTTTTTGTGGTTTAAAAAACCTGATATTTTTAATGTGACACATGTTTAATACAGCTAGTAGATGGTCTTTTTCAGGCATTAGTCTGTCAAAGGATGCTTTCAAATTTCTGTTGTGTAGTAAGATGAAGATGCCTACTTTTGAATGCTGGAGAGAAGAGACACTGAAATGATACCTATGTGAGCTATGTCACAGTCTTATTCCAGGTTAATTTAATTTTATTTTAATGTTCTTCTTCAGATAGGTTTCTAAAAATGGTCTTTGAAGCCCAAGAAAGTCATCTTGGGTTTTTTTTCCCAAATGTGGCAGTAAGAAGTCATTAGGAGGACCTAACCACTGAAGAGTTTCTTCTCTACCTCGAGTGTGCGGCCCTTGAAAAGTATGCATCAGGGAGTTTGCTAAAATCTGCCTGGGTAGGCACTAAAATTATTCCTGTGCTCCGAAAAAAGCTCTACTAAGACAGCACTAATATCTCTTTGACATTATCTGCTTTCCCAGGTGATGTTATTATTGTCCTAAACAGGAAAAAGGAGTTGATGACTGTGACTCACTAGATTCGGTTCACACAGGTTGGGTCTCCGCTGCTCAACAGGATTGTGAGAGAAAAGATCCATAACCTCAAAGCCTACATGCCTGCAGATACCTAGTTGAAGTGATCTAGCACAAGTCTAGAGAGAAAGTTAAAAAAATGGTATAGATGGCAGGGAACTCAATGCTTGAAATTGCTCCCTGCACTTTTCCTTGTTGTGTGGACATATCTATGAGGACTGCCTAAAACACACCACAACTTAAAGTCATTTTACCTACTATTCATGGAAGCTGGATATGTTAACAATGTTTAAAGCTGGATTTTTGTTTATGTAGTAAGAGAAGTATGTGAGCATTGAATAAAAAGTCTAATAGTTCGTACTTCCACTAAGATGCTTATAGTGGTGAATGACACACTGTCTCTCCATGATGACAAAATCTCTAAAATTACAAGCTCATTTTCTTTGTGCTATTTGAATCCCCATTTTAAAATTTACAACAAACTGAAAATGTGTTTTCCAAATAACAAACTCAATAAATGTATAGTGTCATCCATGTTTTACTGGTGTGTATGTAAAGAAATTATGATTTGAGTTCAGAAATAGGTCTAAATGGTAGGCAATCTAGTAATCTCTTTTGTTTAAATGCTGGTTCAAGAACAAGACCTGCAGTATTTTCTTCTTACAGTAGATGGCAGACGTAGACTACGCATGCTTGAGCAATAACTAAAGACGGTTCTGCTCTAAGAATCTGTATTAGTGTTTAGTAATATCTGCATGTTAAAAATCTTATTTCTTGCAAAACAGCTCTGTTGTAAGTATCACTAACTGTTATAGTGTTGAAAAAAAAAATAATAAAGAAATCACAGGTTAGAATGAGAACAGATTAGAATGAAATGAATTCTGCTGCATTAACCTTGGAGTCAAAGTTGTTCATTTCTAGTGTTTTCATTTTCCTGGAGTTAAGTAAGAGCAAAAATGTTTCTGCAAAAATAAATATCACTTTCATATACAACAAGCAGTATGCTAGATCTAGCATGTAAATGCATCATTGTCTAAACCTGGTTTAATTTCTTCAAGTAGCTCTATGCAACAATACAGAACCCCTATTGAGTAGAACAGAGTAGCAATTGCAGAATTTTAAAGAACAAATTAAAGTATTGCACATGTATTTTCAGTGGCAGCTAATGGAGCCATAGCACACATGGTATGTGCCTTGCTGAGCTGCAGCTGAACTCATAGAGAAACATAATTCTTAAATACTCTAAAAAATACAAGAAAAATGAGTCAGTCTGAAAAATATTCAGACTTTCCTTAATGACAGGAAAGAACCATTGATATTAGGTGTTTGAAATCTGTTAAAGAACATCTTTCTAGTAAAGATATTAGTTAGCTTGCTGCTTCAGCTTTTAATTTATTCCAGCTTTGTCAGACTCTTGCAGGGTGAGTTGTTCTATTATTTCTTATATATGCTCTTACACTGTGCTTATCATCATAATACCTGAGTGCTTTATGGTAGTGCACTGAATAATTAACATCCACTGCACATTGTATGGACAGCTTCTCCCAAGGAGACAAGTGTGTGTGAGAGAGAGTTTCTTTTGGCAATTAAAGCAATGCACAGGAGCACAGAGATATGTGCTAGAGAAGGCACACTCCAAGAAATATGCCTTCTAATTAGAGCAATCTGATGATTCTTTAATTCCTGTGGTAGGACTTACATTTTTTTATTAGCTGTATTTTCTGTACATCTGGGTCTTTTTCCAAAAGAGTGAAGCACCATTGTCTCATGAGAGCATATTTATAGAAATTTTAATTCATGATTGTGAACAGAAATGGTGGATGCTTATATAATAGGCTTGCAGTAGAATCAATAAAATTACAATGGTAATTGGAAGGAACTTCTACATCGTTTTCTATGAAATTTATATTTCTTTAATTGCTGAAGTCTTGCTGTGTCATCATTCTTCAAAGAATTGTTTAAAATTCTACTGCAGGAATCAATTTTGTTATTTGAAAGTGCTTCCTGTTTTCTATTTTGTATTATATTATATTATATTATATTATATTATATTATATCATATTATATTATTTTTATAGTGTTTTCTGTGAAACTTAAATATTGTTAATTGTTGCAGTCTTGGGCTGCCAATATTATTCAAAGTGTTATTTAGAATTTTTCTGCAAGAACCAAGTGTGTTATCTGGAAAATGCTTTAATTTTTTTTCATCATTCCTCCTGTCCTTGCTCATCAGATGTTTATATTACCACATTCGCCAAGGGTGATAAACATTTGTACGATTGCTATTGCTGGGAATAAGGATATATACTGAAATTTTATAGGCATGATATATTCTGAACACTTTATATAACAATTAGCACTGTGAATGGAATGGATGCAAACTCTTCTCTTGCAACCAAGAACAAAATCTATTGAAGCAGTGATGCTGGATCCTATCCAAACCTGTTTTGTATTTTACTCTAATTACTTTAAAGAAAAAACAAAAAAGACGCATTATCTCTCCCTTTATAGATTTCAATATTCACCATACCTTCTTCCTATGCAAATTACAGATAACTCCATTTGATATAATCCTTGATAATAACTATTATTAGTTGAATGTATTCATCCATCAATTACCAATGTTTTGCAATACCAGGAGCAGAGGAATAGTAATTTCTGTGATCATTTGTATGACTTATTCCTGTTAGACAGCCATTTAGAGTCTGGAATGTCTAATTGCGTTTCTTGGGGTAATAAATAAAAAAATCTCTTGTTCATCCATAATAAGAAATGGAATAACTGAATCAGTTTTTTTATTTTCTGTTTTTCTTACATCTAATTATTTCTATTATCATAGAATCTAAGAATTGTAGTCCCAGTATTCCCATTGTGCATGGTACTATAAAGACAAAATAAAAATCATTCTCAGAGCCTACAATCAGCATATGAAATAAAGGACAAGAAGTGAATGTCTATTAAGAAAAATTAGGGTTATATTTTGAATGTCAGATTGTTTTTATGCCCTTTAAAGGGTGAATTAGGGATTTATAGCTTCCAAAACACATTAAATTTAATTGCAAGAAGGTGCTGCAATCCTGGCTTTCCATTTGTACACAGAATGAAAAGGGGGGGGAAAAGCCCCTAAAACACCAAAAAACACCAAGAAACACACAATAGAAATGATATCTATAATAATTCTAAACCTTCCTTCATGAGCCACTTAGTCTGAGTGGTTGCCTCTCATCTCTGCTTCTTGGTACCTTTACTGACGATTTACTGGGGTGCTGGTGTCTTCACAGGATAAACATTTCCATGAACAGCAGTGGAATAGCTGGATCATTCTTTGTAAACAATAAAATGGCCTTGAGAAGAAAATAAAGTAGTAATTGTAGGCTAGATTTCTATCTCAGCATCTTGTATGAGACTGTAAGAAGCTGGCCTTAGATTTTTCTTAAGAAAGGATTGCAGTAACACCTTATAACTTTTTGAATTATGAACTTTACATTTCATTAAAACTCAAACATAATCCAGTCTCTTACTAAGCTAAAAGAATGTAGTCTTCACTCATTAGCAGTTTTCAATAATTCTGAATCAAATTATGGGGCAAAAAAAGTTAGCGCCATTCTAAATATGCTGATTTTGGCTGCCCAGCAGGCAGGGAAAAAATCTGACAATCGACCAAATCAAATGCAAATGCTTGCCCCCCCAGGAGAAAGGATTTGCTCAAGTTCTTGGAATGTTTGGGTTTGCTTTTTTGTTGGTTTGGTTTTTTTTTTCTTAGTTAAATTAATATTAATATTGTAGTGCATTATTTAAATCTGCATTCTGGCTTGTTTCTTATTTTTGCTATGGATTACTGTGCAATGGTTTTGCCTGACTCTAGACCCTGTGCTCCACTGTGTCTCCATTTGTATTTATACATTAAAGTATTACTGCCAGCACTAATTTGAGATTGTGAAAATAAATTGGAACTATGCAATTTATTTCAAATTAAACACTGAGATTCCTGTAGATCTAGTCTATCTGCTTTGACTCTGAACAGTCATGCTAATTTAATTCTGCTCAGTGTATTTAAACTCTTGAAAGTGTTTTGGAGATAATTATCTGGTGAAGCTAAAAATGTCTGGGGTTATTATTCTAAATTCGGTCTCGAAAAATGCTTCAGATGTTTACATAGTTCTGATATGTTTTTGGCTTACTTTGCTTTGGATTTTTTTAGACATATTATGCATTGCTGTCATGCTGGGTAGGACAATAGAATGGACCTCCACTTAGTATAGTTAACTCAGACTGTGCCTATGTGTCTAAATTGAAGCTACAAGTAGTCTTTGACTTACATTTAAGAGCAGGGTGAGCCCAAATTACCCAACTTCTTGCTTCCTCTGGAGTTCACAGTAGACTGTGGGCTTGCTTTTCCATGTTGTAGATGTGAAATGAACTCAATAGGAGACACAACCTAAAAATCATACATAATCCAAGTCTCAGGACCTCAATACTTTTTGCTCGCTTATTTTCAGAAAGACATTTTATTAAACCATAAAGAACTCCAAAATATGCTTATCCAGAAGGTTTTTGAAACAATGAAAGACAGTTGTACTACAAAGAAGGAAAAAGTTAAGATTGACTTTGGATATAACTGTTTCCACTCCTGTGTGAAGAATAAAACTCTTTCAGTGCGTGTCTATGTGTGCAGGAGGCTAGAATAGGCAGGGAAGACTTTAAGAATTATCAAGAGAAAATGCTATTCTAAAAATTGAATAAGTTGCAGAGACTGAGAAGTTTCAGACTGTCATAGAAAACACAAAGTACTGCAAGGGTGAGATGGGTATATTTTTTTACCCTGTCCTGATGGAAGCTATTCCAGTGACAGGAATAAAATGTGAGCCACGGACCACTGAAAGAGAATGCAAGACGGGCTGTGGTCCTGTAGTCAGACTATTCCACTGGAAGAGGTGAGGCAAAGATCCAGCCCTGGTATAGACCTGGGAATATTTTGTATGTTTTAAATTGAAGAGTTAGTAGGTACAGTACAGAAACAGAGAGAGGAGCTTAGAATCTAGGCTAAAAAGAGGTTATGTCACTTTTGTCACAAGTTGTCATTGAATGGCCTGGATTCTTGATTGTTTTTACCCACTTCAGAAATCAGTTCTTAAGTATCAAAATTACCAGTAAGATTCATGAAGGATTTAGGGGGATATTTTCTAAAATAAATTTCTTTGTTTTACTTGTCTGTATGTAAATTTATTATTCTAAATACCTATTTGTTTAAAAGTAGGTATATTAAAACTTTAATTCAACCATTCAACTGAACTATATTCACTGAGATGCAGATTTGGCCTAGCTGAATTTAGACAACTAGTATGTGGGTGTCAGGGGTTCACGATCTCTCTATGGTGAAGAGCTCTAGTTTATACAACTCAGTCCGAGTAAAATCCAAATTTGTCTACCGAAATTCCTCCCCACTGACAACAGAAACAGGGAACAATTAAATTTAGAAGCCTCAAGTTAGGTGGAAGGAATCTGAGCTAAATGTATGAAAACTCTTTTTTTTTTTTTTTTTTTTCCCAAGGCTATAATTGAACACTACTCAGACCTCGTCTCTTTTCAGAACAGAAAGTCTTTCTGTGCTTTTGGCAGCTATATGAAGCTAGGATTTCAATGTATTTATCATAAATTTTGAGCTCTATTCAAGAGGGAAGGGACACAGTTAAGTGAAATCCCAATACTAGAGAGAAGCTGCCTTTACTTTCTTTTGGCAAGAGATTGTAATTCGTTGCAAACTACAAGTTGGAAGAGCTACATATAGGTGACTGTAGAGTATTCTTCAGTTTGGAAGCTGCAATGGTGCTCCACAAGGATTTTCAGGTAACAGCTTATTTCCCTCAACTGCCATGTAAATTATGATAATAGTGGTAATGGGAACCTTAAATTCTTAATACTTACATCCATTAAATTTTAAGCAGTTGCTGCAGACTTCAGTGCACACAAATCTTCTTAAGCATTGAGCCCAACTATTTGGAGTTTAAAAAGAGTTTTATTTTAGTCTCAGCAAACATTCATAGACTTTCTATAATGTGGCATCTAAAGACACCATTTTGGTTACTGTTATTGTTAGTTATTGTTAATATTATTGTTAAGTATCAGAATAATTGTTACAAATGACAAGAAAAGGCTGTAATGCTTTGCTGAGTTCTTATATGCATAAAGATCCTCTGGTATCAATTATTGTCTGTTATTATTGTCATCAACTATTATGATCAATGATATGATGAAAAACATTTCAAGAACATTTGCAGTCCCCAGCTGAGCTCACAGCCTATTTTGTCAGGCTCTACAAAAACACACATCAACAGACTATGCCTCTCTTTCAATATAAACAGATGTGAAATGTATAAAGCTGCAGGCCTTATCTGATCAGGAGAGGGAGACTGTACAAAATTAATTCCTTATTTTAGTTGACTAAGGCCATGATTTCAAAAATGCAAGTCACTCTGGCTTAAGTAGAGCTTTAGTTCTTTCTTTTAAAAATAGTTCCAGAATATAAAGGATAATTATGAACTTGTTTTTATTTTACTTACTTTAAAATACATTAATTCAATAATATGAGCTTAGTCTGACCAGGTATAAACACCTTCTGGTACAAGATCTAATAGTTTTCAGCAGTCAAACTATTGATCAGATGACAGAGAAAAATAAGACATATTGGAAAAAACACCCTAAAAATTTCTGATTGCATCCTCAAGTACAAATTCATTGAAACTGAGTGAGACTCTGGAGGGTCTAGCTCACTGTGGTATCTGGCAAGTCAGTGACTGTTGTTGGATCTTTTGCAAAGAACATAGGAAAAATTATTTAACCTGTAATATTAATACCTACTGGGTAACTTATATTGAGAAGTGCAGTATGAAACAGTGCTAACTTAGGATTTTAGGCATAACCCATGCCTAGTAAAAGCAAGGTCACCCATCACAGATTGATCATAGAAAATATAAGTAAGTTATGACTGATATTATAAGAGAGGAAATGTAGCCAAATACTATTAAATGTAAATCAAGAAGTTTCCTTTCTCCATTATTTAGAAAATCCTCTCTGATGAGTTAAAAAGCCCTCAAGTTTCATCTTCTGTTTATTTTCTTCCTTTGCAATGTCTGTATCCCTTTGTTTCCCTTTTCATTTCCCCTGAAAATGAAAAAAAAGCAATTTTTAGTGATTGTACTTTTACACCTGGTAAGAAATAATTTATTATTCCTGAGATTAAATTCAAATATATTTCTTCAGGAACATATGAGTTGCTTAAATTTTACTTCTTTTTCAACAGCATAATCTGGGAAAGCAAGAGTTTGAAAGACACATCATATTTCAACAACAAAATGCTGCAATGTGCGTCAGATGGATAAAGCCTGTACAGTGACCTTCTGCAAGTTACATAGCTCAGCTCAGAACAGAAAATGTTCCATTTGCATAGACATTCACCTTATTGATTGCAGCAGAAAATACAACAGATAATAAATATAAAAAAGTCAGTGCTCCTCAAATGAATAGAATCATAGAATCATAGAATAGTTAGGGTTGGAAAGGACCTCAAGATCATCTAGTTCCAACCCCCCTGCCATGGGCAGAGACACCTCCCACTAAACCATATCACCCAAAGCTATGTCCAGCCTGGCCTTGAACACTGTCAGGGATGGATCATTCACAACTAATTTATACCCTGCAGGAAAGCTCAGCTGGAAGCTTCTTTGATAGGGTGGGTCTCAGAAAACATTTATGTCTCAAAAGCATTTTGTAAAAAAAGCTGCATGAAATGATACAGAGAACCAAAAGAAGTCACAGCTTTATATTCATAACAGTGAGACAGCACCATAATTTGAAAATGCTTGCAATAAAATGGGAATGTGTTTTCCTTGATCTTACATCTTCAAAACATTTTTGGCTACTGTACTTTGCAGATATCCTGTGGCATGCCACATGAATTTTTGGCATGTATCACAGTCACAACTTTACATTTCCTGCAGGTCATACAGCATTCAGGCAGGTATTGTGCCTCACCCTATGCCTTGCTGTCCTTTATTACCTTATCTGGCATTTAAAAATCATGTCCTGTGTCTGCGCATATGACAGACTTTGAATCTCAGGTTCACATAAATCTTGGAGGATATTGGATATTTCACTTTAATAGCTGTTATCACCCTTGCCTCTAAGATTCTTAATGTCAGGAAAGTAGCATTTCTTAGAAACACACTTCATAGGTGTTTCTGTTGTAGCAATTCATAGTGCCAATTAAAACCAATTATGAATAGGATTGGCTTCATCTGTGCTCATTTAGTCAAGTTAGATGCTTAAATACCAGCTAGTCAGCCTGGACTCCCCATCAGCCAAGTAAGAAAGATATGTATACCTGCAGCTGATTCATCCTTAAAGAGCGTTTAAGGTAGATCCCTTGAAATGCTTGGAAATGTCTCTTCCACCCAACAAGGGAACTTCTAGCATCAGATGTGAATGTAACATTTTCAAGTCTGAAGTTTGTTATGCTGAACCTGTTCTTGAGTGCTTCTAGATTTAGATATTTGAATATGCCAGAAACATAAGATGGAGCAAGGGATTATATGAACACCCCTTATCTGCTTCATGTCAAATTCAGTGGAGTTTAAACAGTTGATAAAGGTGATTTTATGCTTCGGTTTTTGGTTTTGGTTTTGCTTGTTGTTTTTTTTTTTTTTTTTTTTTTCTGAAATGGGATAAGGAGCTGTCACGGGGAACTCTCACCACTGGTCTTGTACAGATGGTGTCTGCAAGATGGCTTGTTGTCTAGTGGGAATCTCAAGAGAATATTTTGTGGTAGGGGTGCGTGTGTGCATTCTTATGTATAAGACACTGGAACAGTATCAAACAAAACAAGAGAAATTGGAAATAAGAACCACTGGAAAAAAGGGTAATATAACCCCCATTTCAAGAAGGGGAAAATGGATGAGCTGGGGAACTACAGACCAGTCAGTCTCACCTCTGTGCCTGGCAAAATCTTGGAGCAGATTCTCCTGGAAGGCATGCTGGGGCACCTGAAAAACAACAAGATGCTTGGTGGCAGCCAGCATGGCTTCACTAAGGGGAAATCCTGCCTGACCAATCCGGGGACCTTCGATGGTGGGGCTACGGAACTGATGGAGAGGGGTAGAGAAGTTGATGTCATCTACCTGGACTTGTGCAAAATGTTCAACACTGTCTCACATGACATCCTTGTCTCTAAGTTGGAGGGACATCAATTTGATAGGTGGACCACTTGGTGGATAAAGAACTGGCTGGATGGCCTCATGCAAAAAGTTGTGGTCAATGGCTTGATGTCCAGTTGGAGACCAGTAATGAGTGGTGTTCCTCAGGGATTGGTGTTGGGACAGGACTTGTTTAACATCTTTGTCAGTGACATGGACAGTGGGATTGAATGCACCCTCAGCAAGTTTGATGATGACACCAAGCTGGGTGGTTCAGATGATACCTTGGATGGAAGTAATGCCATCCAGAGGGACCTTGACATGCTTGTGAAGTGGGCCGATGCCAACCTGATGAAGTTTAACCATGCCTGGGTCAGAGCAATCCCAGGCACAGCTACAGGTTGGGCAGAGAGATTCAGAGCAGCCCTGTGGAGAAGGACTTGGAGGTGTTGATCAAGGAGAAAAAGAACATGAGCCAGCTTCAGAGTGTGCTCACAGCCCAGAAAGCCAACCGTATCCTGGGCTGCATCAAAAGGAGCGTGACCAGCGGGTCTAAGGAGGTGATCCTGCCCTTCTACCCTGCTCTCGTGAGACCTCCCTTGCAGTACTATGTGCAGTTCTGGTGTCCTCAACGTACAAAGGACATGGAACTGCTGGAGCAAGTCCAGAGGAGGGACATGAGGATGATCAGGGGGCTGGAGCACCTCCTGTATGAAGATGAGCAAAAAAGTTGGGGCTGTTCAGTCTGGAGAAGAGAAGGCTGCATGGGGACCTCATAGCAGCCTTACAGTATGTGAAGGGGGGCTATAGGGATGCTTAGGAGGGATTCTTCATTATAGTCTGTAGTTATAGGACAAGGGGTAATGGACTTAAACTTAAACAGGGGAAGTTTAGATTGGGTATGAGGAAGAAGTTCTTTACTGTGAAGGTGGTGAGGCACTGGAATGGGTTGCCCAGGGAAGTTGTGAATGCTCCATCGCTGGTGGTGTTCAAGGCCAGGTT
>JANRGW010021594.1:4047-33808 GCA_024733675.1 Psilopsiagon aymara
TTCCCATCCCTCCAGGAGCAGAGGGAAGTAAAAGGGGGAAGTGAGTGAACAAACTGTGTGGCTGATTTATGGCTTAAGCCACGACATTTATTTAAATGCATTCTCGAAAATGTATCTTTCGTTTTGAAATGTCATTACAGTTGCTACATTCTGTGAACTTTTGACGTTTGATTAGCACTTTGCAACTGATTCTTCAGAAAGTGGCTGGGTGGTTCCACATAAAAGACCTGCATCTGATACCTGTGCAAGAAGATATAGTAGTTGTATTACAGTAGCATTTGTACAGTAGCTTTGGAAAGAGTTGGGATTGAACAATTCGTATTTTTCAGATTTCTGTAATTTTAAAGAAGTAATAAGTAATAGATCATTGATGATATTGTTACCTTTACCTGCCTAGAAAGTGAAGTGAATTGTAACCTATTTCTTGGATTTTTTTCCTTAATTGTGAACTCATTCCATGCCAGAAATATTTTATACTACTTAAGTCAGAAGAGTACTGATATTACTGCAATTTCCAAGCTTTTCTGGAAATCATTAGCCTGTTTGCAGTTTAATCCATGGTACAAGAATTCACAAAGATTATAAAACTAAGGATATCTAAGGTGTTGATTCTCAAGCACAAAGGAAATGGGGTTGCTGATTTCTTAATTAATACTAACTTTGTCCTCAGAGTTCATGACACAAGGTGTAATACAATCGAATTAATACAATGTCTGCATTTTTGACAAAATTTACTTTTTAAAAGATCAGTAAACAACTATATACTTAAGCAAACTTTTTATTGAACTAATTTATGATAACTTTACAAAGCTAATTAAATATGGAATGATACAATGATCCAATCAAGTTCATTATTAAAAAATTGTCAATAAATCAATATGTGACATTATCGAAATATCAAATGAATATTGTAAGTGATCAGCTGAAATTACAAGGCTGACATTAGAAATAATTTTTTCTGGTAGTCAAGTGGGGAAAATCTGGAAAGATCATTTTTAGTCTAAGATAGCTGGGGTTTTCAGGTATTATGAGTGCTGACCTAGTTTCTGATGTTCTTAGGCTTTTGACAGGAAAGATATCTGTGTTGGTTTCACTCAGAAAAGAAGGTAGCTGAGTCTTTGCAGATTCCACTTAGTAAGTTTTTTATTGGTGCTTTGTTTTTACTTCCCTCTTTTGTAAAACAGCATTGTAACATACATTCTAAATATACATTAAGTGATTGATAATGTCTAACATGAGATGTTCTGTAAAGGATGTTTCATAATTCAAGGGAAGAAAGGAAAAAAAGAGCAGAGGGAAGAGGAGCTGGTATGCATAACTAGAAAGATTTTTGTAGCAATGATCACTCTTACTATTTACTATAGAAATGCACACGCGCTAGTGGAACAAATTTTATATATATAAAAAAAATCAAACAAAAATGCAGGACAGGTTATATATTGGGTACTTTTTTATGGAACAGAAAAGTGTATGTATTGTATAACAAGAGAAATGTCTTTATACAATCAACAGAAGACTGGAGGGGTGAAATGACATTAAATCCTTCATGCCTTTGTGTAGAAGATCTACCCAGAAACTAAGCAAGATGTACCTCCAGTGTTTGCATTAATATAGACAATTATTTGAATATATTAAAACTAAATATTTTGAAATATTCATATTTCAATAAACTGTATACAAATTTCCCTTCTGAATTGTCTTAAACTTTATTTTGACATTTTTCTTTTCACTTTGATTCAGAAATATTCACTGGTTGGAATCCAGTTAAATGGATCAAAGTATTGGTCTTACACCTTCACATCAGGCAAACTGTTAAGCCTTAAACAACAGCACAAAGTATCGTCACCAGTGGCCTTTTATTTGAAATCTGCTACTTTTGCTATTCACAAATATTCTTCTTGAGCAGAAAAACTTTGCTTCAGAGATTTATCAGAAATGCAATTGAACCAGAAGAGATGTGACCTACAGCGAGAAGCAAAGATGTTTTATGAAAAGAGAGACATGCAGAAACACATTCTGTTCCTTACACTTGTTTTAGATTTCATTACATTTCTTGAAATAAATATAAAAGATTACATTTTTAGTTGTGTAATCAAGCTTTTAAACATTTTCCTATCTATTTATGTTTGGAACTGAATTTCTTATTATGGAAAAGCCTTAGAGTGAAATCAGAATATCAAAGTAGTTTTCCAAATTAAGATAACTGCCCATTTGACCTAAGGCCCAATGGCCTAGTCGTTAGCTATGACCAGTAGGAAATGCTTAAAGAAGAATTTACGTCCCAGGGAGCATGCAGAGTTTTATATTTCAGTGACTTTGTGATATAAAGAAAATAATGTCAACTCTTTTCTGACGGCAGTTAAATGTAAGCCTGTAGTTATATGATTGTCTATAGTGAAGAGTTTCTCAGTTCAACTAAATGTGTGCCTGTATTTTTTGAGGTATTTGAACCTGCTTCCTGACACATAAATACGTTTAGTATTGTCCTAGTTCTTTTTCTCCTGAATTGATTTTCTCATTTCATGAGTCTGTATTGTATTCTCCCCCATCTTTCTCAGGTTAAAAAATTCCAGTCTGCTCCATCTTCCTTCATGAAATGGTCTTTCCATTGTCTCAAACATATATATCTAGCTCCTAGACAAAGGAAAAATCTTGAAAATGATGAACTGATTTTTTTTTTTTTGTTGGTTTTCTTTACTGTTAGAAAATATTCTTGCTAATTGACTAAGCCAAAATTAAAGCAAACTATAAAACTGATGCTGCATATTCTAGTCAAAGCAGCTAGGCAGTTGAGACATAAGTCTGGAAGAAAACTGAGTAGGACTGCAAGAGTAAAGCTGTATATTCATTTACGAAGGGACAATGTGACATTCTGGTTTAAGTGCTGTGAAAGAGGATGCATAAGCACATAGAATTGTATGGAGCTGCGTATTAGTAGCAGCACTTCAGCAAGCTGTTGCTGGCATATTTTAATTTGGTTTTTATCTCCCACCCTTAATCCAAAGTCATATTGCAGGTCTGATTCAAGAGTTCAATAGAATAGATTGAAAAGTGTTGATACATGTTGATGCATCTATGATGTATATGTATTAATATGGGTTATTCTGTTGATAGGATAGAAATTGGGGTAAGAAGAATCCATGTCTAAGATAGAATGGTAATGGGAAGATCAGATGAAAAAAAGCCCAAACTAACAACAGCACTTTTGTTTGAGTGTGGTTTTGGGGGGTATTTTGGTTTGGGTGGCTTTTTTTTTTTTTTGGTGGTTTGGATTTGGGTTTTTTTTAACCTTTGTCCAATACTTATTTACTGGATGAAGCTCAGAAAAGGGTAGATCAAAGCAGGCTGATCTGAAGCTGACATATAGTACACTGTATAAAGAAACTCTTTTAAAAATAAATAGACAAGCAAACTTCAAAGTTAGCAACCAAGCACAACTCTAAGTCTTAATTTTCAGTTCACAGGGTGGATTGAGAAAGACTCCAATAGCAATGAGGTGGGAGAAATTAGATTTCTGTTTGATTACATCTGGAAACAAATTGGGTTTGAATTAGATTTGTGCTGCAAAACAAAGCTTGCACAGGGAATTGATCTATGTGCAGTTTTCAAGTTCACATTGAAGGTCCCTATTTTTAACAGTTGAGGTAGTGAATTAGTGAAGTACTTAATTATGTGCCAAAATGTATTGGTTTTATCTTTACCTTGCTAAAGGAGTGAAACTCTAGCTTTTCCAATTTGTTCATTCATCTGAAGAGAATAAATGTTGTGGATTTTTTCTTTCTTTTGAGAGGGCCAAAGATGAAAAATATGCATTTAAATTACCTACAAACACTGTAGTATGACTAATTGAATATGACTGAAATGTGTCATTCTTAAATATAAATATTAATTATTTAAATTAATTTAAAATATAAATATTAATTATTTAAATTAATATTATAACAGAAAACTGCATTTTTCACACTTTTAATAAGGAAAATTTTGTGTGAAAGAGGATAAGAAGTGGAAATATGGCCAGCAATACTTAGCTAATATGGTATTGTTGAACTTTGCTCTTCCAACAAACAGAATTTCATGCCATATTTTAAAAATATTTTTAAATATCCCCTATTTTCTGTTTTAATGAATAATGTAGTTTCACTATAAAAAAGAAACTTTAATCTCTAGAGCAGAAATCTTTAGTTCGAGAACTTCCAGCACTGCAGATGATTAAAAAAAAAAAAAAAAAATTGACCTATGTTATGCAGTACACTGATGACACATTGTAGATCTATGATTACACATTGTATCCTCATATATTTAATGATAACCTCCCACAGTGATTTGTTCTATACTGAAAAATCATTTTAATTCTGTGGCTTTTGTGATATTCATATCTTGACCATATGAAGCTTCATTAGTGTTAAAAGGCTTGCAAATATTTTCCGTGACATCTTTTCTTCACCTTGTAAACAGATTGTAGGAATGCTAATAACACAGTATTTCAAGAAACAAAAGAATTAAAAATAATTTCAAAATAAATAAGATGCCACTGCATCACCATTACTGTCATTGTAAGCTAGTTGAAGAAAGTGAAGTATCACACATGAAAGTACCTGGAGAGAAAATGCAAACATGAATTCTGGAGCTGTATAGTAAATACAGTATTGTTTCACTTTACTGTGTTTTAAGTCAGTAAACTGTGGTAAGCTAAAATTACTTGTTCAATATTGAACCAGGAATTATTCTCTCTTCTGAAATAGGAGAAGGATCAAAAAAAAGCCATGATTGTTTCTATATGTATTCTATTTTCAAAGTGATTTTTCAAAAATTCGTACTTTTTGTTGAGTCAATAGTCAAAGATTACAGCATAGAGATTTAAGATTTTTGCTCATGCAAGTACAGTATTTTATCATTCGTACAAATCATACATTTTTTAAAAAAACAACTCCTTCTATTACAAGAGTTTTAAAATTATTAATATTTTAATAGAACTTACCACATACAATTGAACATACATATACATCTACAGAATTTTGAACAGTTTGGTCTTGTTTCACAAGGTGAAAGCCGGGTTTTGCTGCATTACCCTGTACACTAAAAAAATGCACAGACAGATGATCTTTAAATTTTTCAGGTCTAGAATTCATAGAAGAATTCACCTGTTCTAGTGATGGTATTAATTAGACTTATTTTGAACTCAGAAAAATTTTCACAAGAAAGAAGAAGTTGAATTAAATCATAGTTCTTTTTGAAAGCAAAATAATCAAACTATATAAACTACAATTCATTCACCAAGGCACTGACTCACTGACTAAGTGCAATTAAAGGTCTTTATCCTCAGCAGTGATTTCAAACACTTAAGAAGAAGACAGTGGACAGCAATTTTTGTGTTAATAGTAAAAATAATAATGAAATGTCTGCAAGTACTTAAGAAAATACATATAATCCTCTGAACTAACAGAAGTCCTTCTTTAATGTAATAACTAAATATTTGGCCAAATATTACCAAAAGCTAAGTATATGTCACCACAATCTTGTTGAATTCCACCACACCTTACTTTGTATTCCCTTACAGTAAACAGTTGTCTTGATAGCTTTGGATGTCTGTGATATTTCTTTACTTGCAATAAAAACTTTAAAAGAAACATTTTATATAATTTCTTGGAGGGAAAAAAAAAAAAAAGAAGAAGAAGAAGCTGCATTTTGCTCTGTAAGCTCGTTTTATTTGCCTTTATCATACCTGCGGTTTTTGACTTTTTCATTCAGTGCAGAAATTCTGATGATGGATTTATGAAATGTCAAGTTTTCTTCCAAAGCATTCAAAACTGCAACACTGACTTCAGGACAAATGTATGCTACGTAGAAGGAATACATCAGTCATAGAAATGAGCAGGCTGTAAGTCCTGGTCAATACCTTACAGCCTATTAAACAGAGGAAAGGAAAGCAACTTTGCTTAGATTTATTATGACAGATTGTGAAAATGAATAATAGTAATGTATTCTTGTAGTCTTAGACTGCCAATATTAACATGAAAAATTATCAATCATTAATTCATCAAAGAAGGCTGAGTTTCCAAGTCTCAATTATTATTGAATTCCTCTGTTTAAAGGAATAGGAGATATAATGAAATAGATTTTGTGATTGAGCTTAATGGAGCATCTTACTGGGTTGTTATGCTAAAAAGCTTTCTTCATCACCAATAAAACTGAAGATGTAAAAAAGGTGCTTTATACTAGATCACAGAGATAATGAAAGATACCAGAAGGTCTCTATATAATAGACCTCCAGGAATCTGATTATGGGAATTTAATCATAATTCTTTTTGTCCTGGAAACAAATCTTGTGTGATATCTAAGGAGAAAAAACAAAAACCAAACAAACAAACAAAACAAACAAAAATGCAAAACCAAAAACCAACCAACCAACCAAAAAAAAAAAAAAAAAAAACAAATTTTTTCCAGTCTGAACATGTTAAGTTTCTGAGCTAGAACTGTTCCTTAAGGAGAAGTGTTGTAAATCATACATGGCAAATAACACATTTATTAGTTATTTCTAAATTCACTGGAAGCCCTCCTTTGACTCCCTTTAACTAAAACAGGATCTGAACCACTTCTTCTGTTGTTAGGGTGGTAGATTTCATGGAAAAGCAGCAAAACTTTGAAACTAATTGTCATCTAAATAATATAATCTACAACAGGAATAAAGCTTCAATGGTGCAAATAGCAAGTCAGACTACCCTGCTCAAAATGCCTATCTTTTCAAAGCTGGCCCATCTGTTCCATTGCTCACATTTTTCATATTTCCCACCAAGAGTCTGCATGTGTGTGTGTGTGTGTGTGTGTGATTTCTGTGTGTCTGTGTCACATTTCATTCTTCCCTGAAAACCAAAAAAAAAAAGGCAGAAGATTAATTTCTAAGTTCATTAACTGCTGTCTACAAGTTGAAATATGACTGTCCTGGAAATATATATCTATGTATATATATATATATATATACTTATGAAAGAAATATGCAAATATGTGTAATGCTGAGCACAGAAAGAGTCCAACTGGCTGTCACATTGTCATACTTCTACTGGAAGAAGGACTGCCTAGCTTTAACCCTCCGCTTGACTCCTTTTCCATAGAGATAGCTCATGAGGTGTGCTGCAGTGTATTATCACACTGGAAAAATATCCAAAGCACTTTCCCATCCATCTTGTAGCAACAAAGAGATATATCAAATCATAACAGCATCATAGATTAAGTAGAGGTGTAATCCAGCTCCTGTTAAATTGGCATAAGATTACCATAACGGAATTTACTGCCAAAAATAAAACATAAGGCACTTGTATGCTACATAATGCTGCCACATGAGAGAGGTGCCTAGTTTACCTGCGAGTGGCACAGGAGCTCACAGTGTTGGGCTCCTTGAAAACATACAGATTAATTCATTTCACTGTAAATATGGCAAAATATGTTTTTTTTTAAAAAGTTTCAATTTGTATTGGCTTTCTTATTCGCATGAGGGTAATCTCTGAGATTATACTTTTGATGACTAACACTCTGCCCCTTTTGACAGCAGCACTGCTTTTGAAGATTTTATCAGAGCAGTTCTTTAAATCAGAAAAAAAGTTACAATTTTTTCTCTGTTTCACCAAACAGTGTAAAAGTTAAATGTATTTCTTAGACTGCAACAATATAATGTTGAAATGACAAGAAATGCCTTTAAAGTGTCTTCGAGGTTGAAAGCATATTAGGTTTACAGCCATTAGTCTGCATGTATGTGCTTTTATAAGAGTTTTTCAGTGCAGTATTGTATTTGATTGCTCAACTAAAAACAGTCATCCATTAACCCCCGAAGATTTAAATATCCCCCAGCATGCTTGAGGCCATGTCTCTTATTCTGTCCCCATTATTTTAAATGTTATGGAAAGAACACTAGGACATACAGAAACATCCTAAGGTCACTCTTTGTCATTTTGATAAAAGTTACAGGAAAAAAAGTATGCCTTTTGCAATGTTACTCCAGTCTGCACATGGTAACATGAGGGAAGAATTTGGCATATCTATTCAAGGGCATTCATGGGTTGAGCATCTATGAAACAGGAAGCAAGTCTACAAAAAAAAAAAAAAAAAACCAAAAACCCCAAACCCACAGATACCATTATGCTTGTCAGAAGAGCCAGTATTCCCACTTTTCTGGAAGTGTGAGGGGATTTTACTAACTCCCCCAACCCCCTCACAAAAAATGCAGAATTATAAATGATTTCACAGTGGCTTATTGATATTACTAGTCCTATTATTTAAGGTTTTCATTGAATTACAGTTCAAAATTGCCAGTAAGGGCTGGGTGCTGTATTTGTGGTTTGGAAGAATAAATTTGGACTTCAGATTTGAAGATCTCATAATTAAAAAGCACATGCAATATGCAGAGAAAGCATATTCTCAAATATACATACCAAGTTTGTTTCAAAAGCTTTAAAATATTCAGTAAACACATGACTACCTTTCACAGAATCATAGAATCAT
Source organism: Psilopsiagon aymara (assembly GCA_024733675.1). Taxonomy (NCBI): domain Eukaryota; kingdom Metazoa; phylum Chordata; class Aves; order Psittaciformes; family Psittacidae; genus Psilopsiagon; species Psilopsiagon aymara. The sequence continues at coordinate 12,541 of JANRGW010021594.1, forward strand.
AAAATGGTTAGGGTTAGCAGGGACCTTAAAGATCATCTATTTCCAAAACTATCTTTTTTTTCTTCCCTCCTGACTGTAAAATATTTTAAAAAATCCCCAAACATTAATAAGCTGTTAAGAGTGTAGTCCATTATCAAATTTACCACCAAAATAATGTACCTGAGGTACAAAATTATTTCAGCATATGAATCCTACCCTGCCATTTTTTAAAACAACCACGTAACTTGTGCAAATACATATGCAAAAATGCTTCCCAAAATCAAATGTCAAAGAAAATGACCTTGCTTTCAATATTGTCCTTTACTTCCAATTTATTGTCTCTATTTATTGACGCCCCATTTTTGTCTATTTTCTTAATATTTTTTGAGGCAGATATAATTGTGGGTAAAATTCTTTCTTAGATCAAGGTTCTCCATCCACTGACATGAGTTATGATTTTGGTTCCACATTGTCACAACAGTAATATAAATTGAGAACTTAAAAATACTCTTTCCTCATATATGACGTGGTCTCTCATCGAAAACAGTTTCAGTTAGTTTTACTTAACAAAGAATTGTGAATACTCAGGATACAATTCCCAAGCTTTATGTAAAAGAAATATTTTATCTCCTGTCCACAAGGCAGAAATTTAACTTCTTATACTATTTCCTGTGAGGTTTTTATTGTTTAACTTGGTCTTAATAAGTTATAGTGAAAAACCACCAGTGTGCCCAAATATTTTACATTCCTTGCTTCGTTTATATTAACGAAGCCAAACAAAAAGAAATTGCAACAAAGCATGTCTCTAGAGGCACTTCAGACTGAGACAGCTATTGCAGTGATTTTAAAATAGTTGTTAAAACCTATGGGTATAATTTTAATCATGGTTACACCACTTTATACAGCAGATACAGTACTGAAAGGCTTAATTAATTCTTGATTCCAAAACATTTAAGAAACCTTGGAAAAAAATACCATGTGAGTCCAAAACATCATTGTCTGCAGTGGTGACACACTGGCCTTAATATTTTGCCTATTAAAATTATCTGCTGAATTTTGTGGGACTTTTTCTTTTTTCCCCCATATTAGATTCAAATTCAGATAAACATAGCTCTCTTGGGTAAATCAGGCCAGCTGGACATAAAGGCTTATATGCATGCTGCCTTTCCACTCAAGCATATAATGCAACACTTTGCTATCTCCATTAAAAGACTTACTTTGTACCATATCATGCATTTCATAATATTTCCATCTAAATGCAGATTTTTCTGTTCCACGTGTAGTCAAGTTTTCCATAAAAATACCAGCAGGAAAGAACATTGAAATTCATTTTGCATATTAAAGAAATCTCTCCTAGATACCTTATTTGTTTTATCAACTCAAGCAATAAGCAAGAAAATTAGAGTTTCAGCAACAACGGAGAAAAAATTTATGATTTTATCAGACTTGCTTTTTTTCCCCTCTGCTTAGGCAATATCCAGACTCTTAAGAGCAAGTAATTTTACAGCTTTCCACTAATAAGTGACATAAGTCCATCTGTATCATTTAACCCCAGTACGGTAGTAATATATGTTGCCCAATGCAAACTTCACTCTGAGTAGCAGCTATACTGAATGCTTTTCTTCCCAGCACGTTTAATTCCTGTGTCATAGGAATCTGTTTCCCTTGAAAGCATTATTGCAAATATCGTAAGATTTGCTGGTATAGCTCTCTGGTGTGCACATTTTAGGAAAAAGAGGAAAAAAAAGGTAGAGCAGATTAGATGGCAGAGCTGTCATTGAAACACTGCTCCAATTCTAAATAGGGAAGACAATCACAACTGTCGTTGTCAAGCTGCATAAATATAGCTGGAATAGATTTATACTGTAATAAGCTGTTTATAAGAAATTTTTATGTTGACATTAATCAAAAAATGAAAAATAATGCAATTCAAATTAAAAATTAACACAACAGAAGATGATTATTAGAGCTTAGAATGTGCATGTTTATATATAAATATTCTTATAATTCAAAAAGATACAGCAGATATTTGACTTCTGCACATTGATTTTCTCTATTGTTTGATTTCTTGCAAACATAATATTTGTGGTTCAGAGAAAGACTCTTTTTTTAGGGTTTGTACCGAAAATAACTGTATGAAAATGAAAAAAGTGGCCTACTTTTATGTCCACGCTTGATTTATTTATTATTTTTATGAAGTCCTCGCAAACCACTTGTAATTTTAGCAAATCAGCTATACAACATCATCCTCTCATTACAGCTGTAGTTCAGAACATGCAGATGCGTGTGATGGTTCCAGGGCAAGCTCTGCAGAAAGCCTTCATTTTTTCCTTCTTTATTTCAGGGTAGCTCCTGGGATGCCACAAAGTAACAGAAGCAGCCACAACTTGATCACTACTGGCCTGGACCCTGCCAGACTTTCAATTTTGCTTTGACTTTGCACAGAATGAGAAATGCTTTTCTACACTGAACCATCAAAGCAAGGAGCATGCAGCAGGAAGCCTAGATTCTCTTTGGCTCTACATATCTCAGTTAGGGAAGCCCAGGTTGGCTTCCCTGCAAACTGCCTCATGGGTGGATCAGTGGCTGTCACTGGCCCTCCGCTTCCTCCACCAGCACGCAGTGATGCAAGGTCTTCATTCCAACAGGGAAGTTTTCTCCTGTCTAAGTTTTCAGACCATACAGCCTCAAAGCTGGTACACACTAAGTAAAATTTTCACCATAGACAATGTCAGCCATGAAAAGTGCAGGGAAGTTGTATGTTTCTTTTATGGTCTTTGTTGTCACTTTCAACAATGGCAGAATTATTAATAAAATCACATAAATTAAACCAAGCAGAAAAAACACTTTCCAAGATCTCACAGCCTTTTGCCAAATATAAGTGAATTTATCTCGCCATTCACTGGCTGGCTGGTATTTATCTCTTTGTAACTAACTATTCTGATTTGTGTGGTGTTTTATTTTCGGGAGAATGCTATTTATATACCTTAATCATCATCACAGTTTATTAAAATATTCTTATCCAAATTTGCTATGAAATCAAAGTAATATGCAATTGTGTGTAATAGAGGGAAAGAGCAATTTCTGGATCAGAGCACATTTAGGCTGCTGCAAGACAATCATCTTAAATATCAAAATAAATATTAAGTTCATTAACATTCACAAATACTGTAAGGTTGGTTTAAAATTCATCAGAATAAAGAATATATTTAAAATTAAAACTATTCTGCCTTTATTCAAGCACCTGAGAGAACAAACAAGATTCTGTCTCCTTTTCACAGGAGAGTTGTGCTGATGAAAGTTTCACTTGATGTAGCAATTGCTTGAAATTTAAATGGTCAGAATAGGGAGTACTGGTGACAGGAAGCCTCTGTGAGAAGAGTACACAATGGTTTTTATAGTCATGGTCAGACTGATGTGTTTGGCAAGGGGCCACCAGGCTAGTTGGGGCTAAAGCATTTATCCTCTGAGGAGAGGCTGAGGGATGGGACTGGCTAAGCCTAGGAAGAGATAGCCTGAGGGGAATGGCAGCAGCAGATGGAACCTGTAGGCAGCTGGTCAGGTACCTGAAACGTTCTGGTTGAAATATAACAGAGACCTTTTCAGTTTATGAACCAAATTTATCCCTAAGGAGTTAATTCTGTTATATCATTTCCCCAATTCATTTGTGTCTGAAAATAATGAGGAATTTTAATGCAGAAGAAAATATTAAAAGACGAGACTTGAAGAAAGGGAGTAAATTCATCACTTGAATGTGAAGGAGCTGGTGCTTACATTAGACTCATTTGACATAACTGGCAGTTTCTCAGGACAACTCTCCGGCTGCATGACTACAAGAGATATAGAGTAAGAGCAGGGCTCATTGATTGTGCTTGAAGTTGGAGTCCTGGCACATTATAAAAACTCCCCTGTCCTTATTTCCACAGAAAAAGGGTTCCACTTTTTGCTAGCAGCACATTCTGGGCCACATCTGCTACTACCACAGTAAGACCTGCTCACATTGCAACATGCAGTACAGCCATAGCACTCTGCTGAGAACAGGACTTCTTCCCTGATGAGACTGAAGTCATTTTAGTGTGATGTTAATTGGTTACATAAGTATTTTTGGGTGACTCACAAGGAGAATGGCCTGAGGGAGCCTCAGATCTATGTCATAATACCCTGGGGTGTAATGATTTCACTTCTTTCCCTCCAATGATTTTTGTTTTAATGTTCTAATATGTGCCATATAAAACAAATATGAAAGAAGAACAAAGACATTTTATTCATTCTTTAATTTCTTGATTTCCCCCCATTTTAAATTACTATGTGTTGCTCGGAAAAGATGCATTTGCATCTCTGTTGCTTCTGACGAGCAAAGTGAGAAAGAAGAAAACAGAAAAAAGAGGGAAGGTCCTTTCAAAGAAGAATTAAAATGTTTTTTTTTAAATAGCCATAAAACAAAATCTCTGAGTGAGAATTTCCACAGTATTTGCAAATATTCCATCTCTGGTGGTGTTCAAGGCCAGGTTGGGCAGAGCCTTTGGTGGCATGGTTTAGTATGAGGTGTCCCTGCCCATGGCAGGGGGCTTGGAACTAGATGATCTTAAGGTCCTCTCCAGCCCTAACTATTCTATGATTCTAAGATTCTATGATTCTATTTGATTTTGTGTTGTTCTAAAATACAGTTGCTCACATGTATGTCTTGCCTCATTTGCCAAGTAATTTTAAACTGTTTAAGGCTGATCTGTCTGTTCCCAGTCACTGGGTTATGTACTGAGTAACAAAATCAGAGTTCTGGTCCACCTTCTAACTCACTCCCTGAGAGCACTGAACTACAATCCCAGCACAGCGAGATGGTTTTCATACGGATGCAAGCACAGTAGTAACAAGGGATCAATACAGTAGTGAGTTGACCGTGCAAAGACGTACTTTTTTCCTTTGTTCGCAGCACCAGCAAACTGGGCTAAAGCAACATGGTAATCAGTATCCTCACTTCAAAGAAGAGGATGTAAGAATGGAACCATGGCAGGCAGACAGAGCGTTGTGTATACACCAAGAGCTTGTAGCAGGTTGGCTAAGGAAACCTGGGTAGCTGAAATCATCAGGTAGTTGCTCAGGAAAAGGTTGAAAGAGACAAACACAGGCTGTCTAAACACAAAAGTTTTCAGTGAGAAGATTTTATTTGGGAGAATGATCTTAAAGTCAAACAGGTTGGGAACTGAAACTAACACTGCATCAGGAAACTGGAGGAATTATAATGGGTCAGAGGATGGAGAGCAGGACAAGAATACACTGGATGTGAAGAGTACACTGGACGTGAGGAGAAACTGAACAGTGAACCGGGTGCATAAGGACAGACCACAGAAAGAAAGCTGGAGAATCTGGGGTAGAAACAATGTTTGGTATTGGTAACCGTTTGTAAAAATCATGAATTAAAGTGTATTTTCATACAAAAGTAAATGTATCAATTTCTGGCCCTTCTGTAAACTAAGAACCTGAGATTGCAATCTCATAATTAAGTAGGTAATGACAGAAGCTGTGAATACTCTAAGCCAGGTAATGGCTTATGGGGATGTTAACAAATTTGTAAGTTTTGTTCATTCACGTTTGTCAAAAACTTTAAAATCCAGTTCTCTTTCTTCCTCCACTCTAATGTAGCCAAGTCACAGTCAGTGAGGATTTTCAACACTAAAAACTGAGAACTTGAAATGTAGGAAACAGTTTAGGTGTTACACTTCACTACTTCATTGTGCACCATGATCTTGTGGAAAAAGAGACACACAGACTGAATATTTGGTCTTTCTGATATTACTTAGGTATTAGTTTGCCATCCTGAACTGCATTCACTAAAAGATACTTCAGGTGTGAGACTGTAAACTCCCCAGAATTATTTTAATTGATCATTTGTTTTGATTTCCCTCAATATAATCTCCACCTTGTATGGGATCACTATTCTTCATTCAGGCACAACTAGCCTTTATCCAAACATCCAAATATTCCTGGCCAACATTTGATGCCATCTTCCTGTCCCTGGCAGAGAGAAGTGCGATGAGAGCTGTGTAGTGGCTACACTAATTTCATGATGTCTCCAGTATTTCTAGGATCTTTCTGTAGATGTTGAATAGGTTTAAAGAGAAAAACGACAATTGTGAATTCAGATGACAAACATGACATTTCATGTAACATTATTAGAGCTATATACACCCAGAAAGATGTTAGACCATTTTGATAACATCATTATGCAGCCTTGCCATTTCCTTCAGTAAGGAAATGCCATTTCCTTGCCATTTCCTTCTCATGATCGCTGTCTGCATCAAATGTTGAGAAGAGGTCAGCAAAGGTGAGAAATGATGCCCTGCCCTCCACTTCCTACCATCAAGAAATCACCCATCACTGCCATCAGCATCTTGAGATCTGGGTTGTAGTTTGCATTAAAGCTTGGACACTTGCTAGAGACTGGTTGTTTCCTGCCACAGTAGTCTGTCAGTGCTGTGACAACATTGCACAAAGTATCAGTAATGTTGTGCCCTCTGTGGTGGAGCTGCTGTCACCAAGACTCAAGAATCAATAGGAATCACTGAAGCTGGTTTCTGATTTCTTTCTTTTCACTAGTTTCAGGTTGAGACACATGGTAGAACACTTCTCTGTGACTGTGAACACAGAGGAAGGACCTCAGTAACAACCAAAACCAGGAACCTGCATCAGAAAATGGTCAGTCACAAAGCTCTAGTTTGTGACAGATTGGGGATAAAGTAAAATGAAAATCTGTCTACTGGGCACCGGGCCAGTATGCAAAAATACCGTTTTGGTTTGTGAGCTGTGTCATTAACTGCAGATTAAGCACCATGTAAAATCCATCTTCGGTGATATGAGAAAAGCTCTATAAGAGAAAACTTTCAGATTTGTGCTGTCACTCTGGGTTTCATAGAAATGGTGGCCAGTAAAAAGGTTATGCCTAAATTCTGGATGCAACAATTAGCAGCATTCTGACCACTTCCATTGCTAGAGAAATATTCTGAAAATACTTGGAAATTTTATAATTCTGTTTATAGTTTTTTCTGGAATTTTACTTAGGAAACTGATTATAGCAGCAGTCCAATGAAATTAACATTTCTTCTTGAGAAAATGAAGAAAACAGAGTGGACGGGGAAGGAAGAAGGAGGAAGAGAAGACAGATTATCACAACAGATATGCATAGCAAAGCATGCCCAGGCAAAAAAAAAATCTAATATTTGCAAAATGTGACTTGATCATACACGTCAATGAAAAGACTGTTTAGAAGAAAATGCTCAATAACTGTTGAAACTTGTTTTGTTACCTTGAAAAAGCCAGCATGTAAAATCACAAGTGCCTGTTCAGTCTTTGGCATATCAGATGCTAATTTTTTCTGTCCCAAGATTATTAGCAGTAACTCAAGACATATCAGAGACAATGTGACACTATTGGGTATAATTTATTAAGATCAAGTGAATGACAGACTGTGGGAGGGAAAGTTTTCATTCACTTATGCACGCATGTCAGGTGAGACCTGCCATGGGTGCCTCTCCAGTGAGAGTGTGCATGGGAGAGGGGAGAGGCAGCACATCTCCAGCCAGCTTCTGGCTCTGGTTGTCAGTTTGGTCCTGAAGCAAAAGGCTGTGTCTTCAGATCCTCTATTCCTGCATAGTGCCAGACATCCATGCAGTGGTGTTCCTCACAGTTTTGACAGCAAGGGTTTCTTATAGACAGATGCTAGCACAGGCTGCTAATCACATCAGTCCAAAATGATATTACAGGACAACTTTCCAGGAGTTTTCAGTGTTCTCCTGCCACTTGCTGATCGTAGTCCACACCAGTGCTCCTTACACTCAGTTCTTGATTGCACTGCATTTTAGTCAATATAGGGCCATGATGCTCTTATGTTAAAGAAAAGCTTGTAAACCCCTTCAAGTAAAATATCTGATACCTAGAGGCTATTCAGAAATGTAGAAGAATGTCTCTCCTGGAATCCAGTGACACCTTGGATACTGTTTTTTCTCTTGGTCCCAGGGACTTAGTAAGACAATGTATCACATACTTCAGCATGAATTTTAAGACACCCAGCTTTTAGATGCAAATGCATAAATACATCTAGACATCCAAGTTCACTTTAAAGTCCAGAGGGACAGCTGGGTGTCAGGAAATGTGATTCACAGATATGGGTATGTTGAGACAGACATCAGGGTGTATCGAAGCCACTGCGAAAGTCAAAACAGACATGCAGGGATCTCTTGAAGAACACCTTTACGAAGAGAGTTACTGTTTAGGCTCTTGAAGACTGGATGATAAATTTTTAATTCAAAGAACATCTGAAGCCATCTCATTCTCTCCCATATGAAACTTTATCTTAATTTTTCTCAGGTCTGGGAGCTGCCATGCCTTTTTTGTCTATACTCAGAGCCTGACTTCTTAAATGATAAGAGCAGAAATTATGCATTGTTTTCCACTAGCAATTTGGATAATGAATCAACATTCAGATTATTTTAATCCCCAGTCCTAGGCTTCTGCGATTCTGACATGACTTTTTCCACCCCTACAGTTTTATTGGCTTTTTCTCAGGAGAAAAGGAAGTTGTACTCCTTTAATGCTCTGATCCAAGCTGATACAAGTTATGTGCCAAGTCATATCACAGATATAAGGATACTTTTTTGGGGAGGGAGGGAATAAAGAGGAGATAGAAAGTCAACGGACTTGTATGAAGTGGAAATAGCAAGTCAAAGGAGGGAACAGGAGCAACTAAGTTACACACATTAATATAATACCTTGGAAGACAAAGTGGACACTCAGATATTTGTATCTAGTGAACTGCTGAATATAAACATTGTTCACCATCTAGGGTACACTTTGTCCCCCATTCACCTTCAAAGGCAGTGTTTAGACCTATTAGAGGATCTCAAGATTAAGGGATTTATGGCCTCTATTCTACAATTTAACGCCATCAAGTAATAACTACTGAAATTGTCACTGGAGTTTGATCCACCATGTGTGTTAACATGTCTGTTGCTATAAACTCCAATACAAAATCTATTCAGCAATGAAAAGGTTTTGTTCTATCAGGTTTTACCCCTCAGCTGGCATAGCTGGATGTACACACATGGATGTTCATTAAATCTCAGCTGACTGATAGTCAGAAACTTATGCTGTAGTCATGTTCAACAGCACAGGCATAACTTCATTTGAAAACTTAAATCAATTATCAAGCAACTGTATTTTACTTCAAGTCACAGATTTTCACCATTCAGCTACATAGATGACTAGTTCAAATAGGTTAAGAGAAGCTTTTAAAAGTTATTTTCAATTGATGAAGTATTCAAATATTTAGGTTTAACTAACCCATTTTCTGTTTTATTTCTAACTTGCAGGATTTTATATCCAAGCCAAAAAAAAAAAAAAAAATGGAAGTTAAAATAAGGGTTTAGCACACTGATGTGAAAACTGAAGTTTAAAAATACATCTAAAACTTTTTTCTGTTTTCCATTTTACCTGGAAATCTTATAAGAATTCATAATATAAAGTAGAGAAATTTCCATCAAAAAAATTATGGACTGAAGGTATTTAAATAACAATACTACCATTTAGACATTTTCTGAGTAAAAAGAATTTTCAGGCTTTTGAGATTCATCTTTCACTAGTCAAAATGTAGCTTCTGGCAGTTTGCATGCTGCGTTGCCAGATTAAATGATAATGTTCCTTCATGAAAGTGTTACACTGCAGAGAAAAATTAAAGCCTTGGAAAGAGATTGCTGCTTCTCCTAGAGTCTTTTTATGATAGGTTAATGACCAGTAAAATGGGCTAGAAAAAAAATCACCGAATCTTGGAGACACAGGAACTGAATCTTTAAAAGACTTTTTTGCAAGCTCTGTCTCAGCAGTCCTGGAGATATGAAAATAAATTAGGAAGGGATCACAGCTTATCTACTCATTTCTCATATCGGGTGCTCACCAGACAACTATTACAGGGTGCAAGATGGCAGTAGCTAAAGTCATTTGCCTGAATGTCTTCAAACCATATGTAATACTCCAAGGCTTCCGCTTCTTGTGGTTCTGGTAATGGACAATAGCAAATTACAAAGGTGTCTGCTGCTAAGGTTGAAAGAACAGAATCCTCCAGAACTTTTGAGCTTCAAAATAGTCCTTTTTTTTTTTTTTTTTCTTTCTTTCTTTTTAAAGTGAAACAATGATTTTTATCTTCTGCCATCCACTCAGCAACTAGTACTCCAGTCAAGAGAAGCAGATAGAGCTCAGATTTAGATACATAAACAAAACTGAGATGGGCCAGGTGCTTTAGAGCATGGAATACAGCAGGATCCTGGTGGGTCCCAATATCTATCAAACTCAGGCTCTGCTTGGTAAGCCTGAGTATTGTCAGCTAACCTAGCCAAGGTGCAAATGACTCCCCCTATCTTTCACTCTTGCATCTTGGCATTGGCTTGCTTTCTTTCACAGCACAGGTGCTAGGGACATATGTTCCAGGAGTGCAGGGGGATTTCAGAGAGCAGGAGAGAAAGCCTAGTGAAGAGACTATGGGGTAAGGCAAAACAGTCCCAAAACTTCACCAAAGATTTGTGCCTGAGTTGTCTTCAATAAAAAACTAAGAAATAATTGTTCATTGAATAATGCAAGCTTCAACATTGCGCCACCCATTTCTCTTATGCAATTCTTGGAGATAAGATTCTAAGTGGAAAACATCACCCAGAAATGTGATGCCTTCTGCCTACAAAGAATCCTAATCCTAAACTGTATGTAATCAAATATAGGGAATTCAATTGACTTGAACTTCTACATAATTCAGGGTTGAGTGTTTTGCCACTTTTTGTGGGATGAGATAAGGAAGCCAAGTGACTACACTAGATATGGATTATTCAAAACCTCCGTCTCCCTGTAATGTCCTCACTTAAATGTGAGGACAAAGTCTATTTAGGAGGCACGCACAGGGATGACTATCCCAGCTTGTTTAGAGGTGAAAGAGAAAGCATAAGTTTCCGTAGGTGAAGGGCATCAATAAATTCTGGACTGCACAGATCTAAATACTCTCTATTGGATCAATGATTTACCATCATTTTCATTTATTTAGCAAATACTCAGTAGTCAGCTTGACAACTTGTTCTTGCTCCAGCTACTACAGATGGGTTTTACCTCCATCAATTATTTTAAATGATTAAATACTCAAAACCAGAGAAAGTATGGAACAATTTAAAAGAAAAGAATCCTAATGAAAAGCCATCATTTTTCATACATTGCTATGAGAATGTTCCAACACCTGTCAACATAATAACTAGAGAGGAATTAAAATATACATGTGCACTTTCTGGTTTAAACTATAATGTATATATATACTCAAAAAAGGATGAACTGGAAGAAGGCTAAAATGAATTATGCAAAGCTCTGTATTTTCATAGGTGGGCACCCCATCACAATTTCCATTTTCCAATTTAATCTGGTTACACTGTCATACTTTAAAACTTAATATGTGGTGCACACTTACTGTAGGAGAAAGAATGTTGAAAAAGAAGACAAAAAGTGCTGTTATAGTATTATATATCTACTTGGATCTAACTCATTTAATAATTCCAATAATAAGAATAAAAAAATGCTATTGTTTTTGTGAATACTGGGATAGTACTAAGAATAGATTTCCTTTCAAATAACAAACAGCATTCTGCTAATGTGAAGCCAAGAAACTGCATGCTGTAAAGCTTAAAATGAAAGTACCTATTAAGCCAAATTAAATTGCCTTCCTGAATGGCCTGATGGTGAAGCTGCTTTTATACAGGACTGAAAGGTGCATTGGAAATCTCCCAGATTGAAAATACATAGTTTTGAATTTTCTCTTTTCAGAACAGCAGTTTCTCCTTTCTACTGTAAATTCATTGTTAGGGCTTAGAATTTGTTCTCAAATATAGGTGTGCAAATATGCTTGTATTTCTATCAAGAATTTAGATGCTTTATTACACATTCTCCAGTGACTTAAAATAATGTAAATGATCTTCTACAAGACAATGTATAATGTATGATAATTAGTTTGCAAAGACTGTGTTTAGACCCAAGCTCTCATCTTTATGCTTGATGTGAGCAACAGAATGGTTTTGCAGTGGCTGCTGTATTCACTGGTCTAATAAAAAGATTTTGAGCTGGAGCCAGACAGTGAGCATGAATTTGAATTCAAGTATTGCCTATTATTTTCATCATTTCTGGCATAATTGTGCATAGCTAGTGACAAAGTACATTGTTATAAGTTATTACTTATAAAAATGGGCATAAGCAGTTTAGGATTTAGCTTCTCCAGGAAGACAGAAGCATTTCTGTTAGCATTACTAATTACTGACAGTGATTTTTGGATGAGAATCTGTTTTTCTCTCCTTGATATAGTTTCCTATAACTGCTTAAGTAGAGGTTGCGCTCTATGCTTTCGCCACTGTTTTCTCCATTTGCCTGGTTGAATTTAAATGAAGTGTATTTCAATTAGAAGTTTCGCAAAAGGATGTCTCTGGTTGGTGCTCTCTGACTTCACTGCAGACTGATCTCATATTTTTTGGACTTTTCCAAGACTTTTCTCTATTAGATTTTGGAAACCCACTCCTTTTATTTTTAAACAGATTTCCATACATTAATCATCCAAAAGATACTGCTGTTCATTCATTTGACACTGAAATAGATATTTTGAAATTCTATGTAATATACTGTTATTAACACCTATTGTAGGAGTAGCAAGCTTCTAAATTATTATCCTGTAAGCTTAGTCTTTGGTTTACCTGAAGTTTGTGAGCTCCTACAGGCAAAGACAATTTTTGTGCATTTGTTTCAACATCCCATGTGGTCATACCAGATGAAATGAAAAGTGTAATTTCCGCAATAGATCTCCTTCATGTTAAATGGCAGTCCTTGGCAAGTCTGGTGAATGCCGGAGATTGAACAATAAAATTCATTGTTAATACATACCTCTTGCTGCTTAGAACTCAAAACACACAAACATTTATAGAGTCTGGGGATAATGGAAAGTGTCTGTGATTGATTTATGCTACATATCACAATGCATTAAATTTTTATACATGTGGTACAAATATGCTGAACTATAAATGCATTTTTTTCTGTAGAATTCTCATTCTATTATATAGCACCATGGATAAACATTATCTACTCCTCAAAACTGTTTATATAGCAGCTCTGGGACAGCTTTTTTGCTTGCCATACACTATTTTAATATTTGCTTTTTCAAAGAACTATTTGCAAGTGCTTATTTTATAACAGATAAAATTGTTTCCACATCTGGTTTGGAGTGTTGTGTTGATTTGGTTTGGGGGTCTGTTCGGGCTTTTTTCCTTTGGTATTATCCAGGCCTATTGTACGTTTGATTTATTTCCTCTTCAAAACTGCTGCTAAATTCTGTTTGCTTTTCAAAAACAGAAAGCTCAGATCATAAAATCTCCCATTTCTCTAATTTAAGCAAAAATAAGAAAAAGTTTTTTCATTACATAGCTATTGTTAAATGTACTGTTTTCACAACTAGCTGCACCACTTAATAGGCTTTCTAGATTCAGCATGTGTATGTACAAGTTTAATGTTTACTCCTTGGGCTTTGATTTAATGAAGACCTCATTTCCTTTGTTAAAAACTAGATATGAACATGGTTCACCAATCATGAGTAAAAATGGCAACATAATCTACATTTTTCATAAACTGCATATAGAGTAATTTATCAATAAATTATACATGACCTTAGTATTCTTCTACCTAAAAAATAAGCACCTGTCATGGTTTAAGCCCAGCCGTAACTCAGAACACCGCAGCCACTCTCTCACTCCCTCCTCCTCCGCTTCCCTGCTCCCAGAGGGATAGGGAGGAGAATCAGAAGAATGTAACTTAAACGGGTTGAGATAAGAGCAGTCCAGTAACTAAGGTACAATACAAACCACTGCTGCTACCACCAATAATAATAATGATAAGGGAAGTAACAAGGGAAGAAAATACAACCGCTCACCACCCGCTGACTGATACCCAGCCTGACCTAGAAGTGATCTAACCCTTTTGGGTAACTGCCTTCAGTTTATATGATGGGCATGACATGGTGTGGTATGGAATACCTCTTTGGTTAGTTTGAATCGGGAGTCCTGTTTCTTCTTCCCTGTAGCTTCCCCTCCTCCCTGGCAGAACATTCAACTCAGAAAGTCCTTGGTCAGAGTAAACATTACTGAGCAGCAACTGAAAACCTCAGTGTTATCAGCATTGTTCCCAGGCTGAAAGTCAAAAACCACAGCACTGCACCAGCTACTAAGAAGGAGAAAAATGGCTGCTACTGCTGAACCCAGGACAACACCTTAGCTGCTTGTCATCTGAAACTCCTTCTGAAAATACTGCTTATCAGAATATTTTAACTTAAAAGAACAAAATAACAAGAACCAGTCATCTATATTTGTGTTCATGTATATGTTGGCTGCTAATATATATCTATATGAGTGAAACTGTGTATTCTAGATGTTCACACACAAAAGAATGCACACTCTATATAGACAGGAATCACATTTCTTACTTTAGCAGATGTACAAGGTGTATCTGAGGTACGAAAAGTAAGAAACATGCTTCCTGTAGTCACAGGTCTTTATTTGCATTTGCAACAAATGATTTCTTGCCTTTCCCTGTGTAAATGCAGAGAAACTTCATTGAAACAACACGCATAAGCAAAAAGTTGAATTTTGCCTTTAGCTTTTATAAATATTCTGAGGTTTAGTTTGGATATAGAAAACATATTGATTTTTTTTTTTTTTTAAATATGTTTGCCACTTTTTTATTCTTTCCAGACAGACAACTAGCCTTAGCTGCTGAAAAAAGAGTACTACTTGGGACTTTGTTTGATGTGGTGCTTCCACGTTCACTTTTACCTCTGCAAGTCCATTGGAGATATGCTTGCAGCACATCCACCTCCAGAAATACGTATGGCAGTTTCAAGTGAAGTCTAGGGATAACAGCTGCAGCACATCCCCAGAACAGTGACTGCAGATGTTATTCAGTGGGGATCTTGCCCTGGATCAGTAGTACTGAACAGAGACTGATGGCTATTGTCTCCATTATGCAGGTCCTGCAATAGATTTTCCTGCCTCCTAAGTCCATATATCGGCACCAATTCCTGCCACAAGTGGTATCCCCATGAGCCTCTGCTCTACGTGGTTTAGAGCTGGCACTCATGGAGCTAGTGTCGAATAGGTATTTCCTCTCAAGCAAAGTTGGTTTCATTTTATTTTGCTTTCTTGGACATCAGCTGGATTTGACTTTACAGTGCTAGTTACAGGAAAAGGTAAATAACCTCATCCAAACAAGATCTGAATTTCAGTTTTGAAGCAAACACTTTTGTCCATTCTTTTACTGCAGAACCTGCAGGTAGTGCATTACATAAAGTTCTGGTCATTTTTAAAATCACAGCCTATACAGTTACTCTCCATTTGACACCAGCAACTTTAAATTATCTGTTCATATTCTCCTCTCGAAAGCTGAGTCTAAAAAGAGAAGGATTTACAAGTGCATTCTGTTGCTATTTCTTTGTCCCATCATTAAAATGAGGTTGTAAATCAAACAGTACATGGATTTCCCTTTTGGCACATTTATCCCCTACACGTCATTACTGTGTGTGGGCAGAAAGTGTTGTTGCACTTCAAAGCTATTATCAGCCTTCTGTTAGTGGAATTACAATTTAGGCTCTGAACAGACCCATACTTGATTAAACATTTATCATTTATAACTTTTTTTCACCGTAAAAATATAAATGGGTTTAGAGTAGAGAAAAGTGTGTTCTTTTACATAAAAAATAAGTAGGAGTTCTTCTGGTATGATGTTTCAAGGAAAAATACACAGTGCTGTCTGCACTAATATTAACATGATATTGTTTTTTGATAACCCTTGTTTATTTTGCATTAAAATAATAATTCTCAAAATCTCAAAAATCTACTGACCTTAAATCTGAAAATATACTTTTCAAATTAAAAGACACAAACACATGGCTGTTACTGTATGGAAACAGATCACTGAACCATACAGTTTTTCCAGAAAAACTAAAAAAAAAACCAATATGATGCATTTCAGAAAGAAGTATCATTCACGGAGAATGACAACAATGTGGACAATTTCCTGTTTTCCTCTGTAATGATTGTATTATTCCCCGAAACATAACATATGATTGCCATCATTTTTACATGGATAACTAAAAATGTTACTGGTGATAAAATTATTCATTCCTTCTTAAAAAAAATACATCTATAGCATCTGCCTTTCCTATTTCTCTGCAGCTATAAAGATCTCAGGTTGGACACACACAGTGTAAAGGAAGACATACTTGCTTCTACATATTTTCCCTGCCCATTTTCTTTGGTGATTCTTGCCTTTAGAAAAGCACTAGAAAAAGAGGCTTATGTGCAGGGTTCAACTGCTAATCTGCAAGTTTCTAGTACTTGCTCTTTATAAATGCCTTCCTTCCCTCCAGGTGTCGTTCTATAAGTATTTCTTTCTTGCCGACCAGCCAAGTCACACCTATCCATCCATGTCCAGTCTGGATGTTTTGGATGTTGCAGTGGACAAAAAATGGCTTCATATATGTGTTGCTTGGACAACTGAATTCCCTATTTGTTTGCCTGAAGACTGTAACATCTGGAAAGTTAAAGAATATTTAATTTTTCTTTAAGTGTCTAATTTCTATTGGCACTAAATGTTATACTCTTAAAAGGAAATATGGATCTTCTTTATCAGTACACTCAACCTATATCAGGAAGATTCCTATTCACTGAGAGTTTGCACTAAATTTTATGGTACCTATTTACTTTATCTGTCATATTATGAACTTCCCTCTCTCTAGTCATCACATCAGAAAAAAAGGGTAACAAGAGCATTTGTAAGATATGAGGAACTCACTTGCCCACGCATGAAGGAGCAGCACCAGATGGGTTAATCTTGCTACAGCAGCCGCACCACTGTCATGTGCCTCATTTCAACAATGTTTAGTGAAATCAATTCTGACACTATTTCAGCAAGGGCAAAACCAGTTTCAGAGGTTTGTCTTCACCACAGTAGCACTGGATGAATACAGAAAAAAAATAGTGCGTCACCTAAAGTGATGTTAATTAACAGCAGTTGTACATTCTTCATAGTTCAGTAGAACCTACCTGTTTATATCATGTTATTTAGTTTCAATGTCTCTTGTGTTTTATGTGGTTCCTTTTAATGTGCAATTAGTCCCTTTTCCAGTGATAAGGGATTTCCTTTTCCTTTTCAGTAGTGCTTCTTCTTGCCTGACTTGCCTAGAAGGTAGTTGCCTCACTCTAAGGTGATTCCCCCCAAGAAGCACCTATCCTACTGCAGATATTTAATTTAAACTAAAAAGAATATTCCCATCTCCATACCTGTCCTTTGTTATTGAGTGCAAAGAAGATAAAAAGATTAAGGAATTATGGACAATTTTTTTTATGTGTAAATTGAATGTATTGCGATAGTGTAGAGCATGATTTGCTACTCAATGTGCATTACATGAATCTATATATTGGCTATCCATTTTTCTTCTAGGGGTTTGAAATGGAACTTACTGAAATACATATATTTTTTTAGTGTATTCATGTTAACAGACCAAAGCTTTAGCTGAACTTCGAATAAGAAAGAAAAATCAGGACAAAATTCGTGATCAAAAATGGCAAAAGTATAACCAGCTTTTCTTTTTTGATGAATGGCAACTGCCTTACATTGATGAAACAAATTTATTTCCCAAATAATTTCCACTAAAACTTTTCTGGTAAAAGTTGTTCCTCATAAGCAGCTGATAATTTAATTAAATCTTGAATTGTTTAGCATAAAAATCTTTGAATATAATTATTTTTCTATATACCCAAATTTCTGAAAATTTAGTTAAAACTTCTATTATGAAAAGGCTGCTCAGTATTTGTTAGGTTTGACCTGTTTTGGAACACAAAGCTAGGCTTTGAGAATGCATTTTATTAACATCTAAAAAACGATGGAAAATTCATCTTGGCACAGTGTAAAAAAGTATACCTAAAGCTAAGTATTTGTTTCAGTTCACTGAAATAAACAAAAATGGCTTTCCAAAAATTCAGTAAGTCCTCAAGCACTATAAAAACTGATGACTTTTCATTGTTCAATGAATTTAATCAAAGGGTTTTTCACAGAAAAAGAAAAATGAAGCCATGTGATATTTTAATGGAATGTAGTACATAGGTCAATGTGCAACGTAAAACAAATTATATCACACAGCCACTAATGTGCCAATGCAGTAAGATGCAGTGCAGTATAGCCCCATTCCAGGGAAATAATGTTTGAAGCTATTAAGTCAGCCTTTGCACAGGTACACAGTCCATTGACTAGATCACACTCAGTATCCAACTGAACTTGCTTGGGCGTAGTTTAGGTAGTTTGAAGCAGTGTCAACATGAGCAGCAAAGATTAGCTTTAAAAGGCACATTGCTCAGCAAGTGGTCCTCTGCTCTGGTCTTTGTCTCATGTTTTAGAAGGCTGCTCTTTGGGAATAGTTAATTAAACCAGGGAAAAAGCCAAACTGTATTAGCCATTCATACTTCAGTAGCTTAAGGCATTCTAATGATCAGAGAGAAAATAACACGTGATATGTATTAAATATGGTCTACATTCAAGGTGGGGGGTGGAAGGAAGGAATGTAACACAATCCTCAGGTAGCTTCAGAAACCTTCAGGAAAATTCTCTAGTGGTCAGCTCTGCCTCTGCATTGAGATGTTAGAAATTGCTGAAGACAGCTCTGCTTTCTTTTGGAGTCTAACCTCTGCACATTTATAGGAAGAATATTTAATAGATGGATGCAATCCATTCACTGGATTATGGATCCTAGTTCACCCAGGGGTAGATTCAAATCTTCATGGTGCTCTTAACATTCTTTATTTTGCATCTGAATTTTGAATCCATGATTTAAATAAGATGTATAGACACGGGCAGGCAGATCCCTATTTGGCTATTATGCCAACCAGGGAAATTCATGTGTATTTTTTATTTCACCATTATACAGAAAAATCTGCATTCTAAAAAAAAAAAAAAAAAAAATAAAAAAATAATAAAAAAAAGTGTTCCTCAGTCACTTATTGGAGATCATAAGAAATGAGCAATAACATTTAGCAATGCGGAGTTCTTTGTATAAAACTTGTCACTAAAGAATTCATCCCCAAAACACTGCAGAGTTACAGCTTTGCCTGGAAATACCATTCTCAGCCAGCTCCTTTGTGTTTGGACTCAGTTCTGAAGGAAAAAAGCACTTTAATCAATCAAGTTCTCAAGACAAGCTGAACTGCAAGAATATGAAGAATAACACTGATCTAGGAGGAGGAAAGGAGATAAAGTCAACCTGCTTGTGAGCTGAAAAACTCAATGTATCTGAGAGATCCAAGAAAAGCATTAGAACTTACAGATTCTAGGAAGAAAAAAGTGTACAGTGTTTAATAAAAAAAAGTCAGAGAAATTCCTTCCTATTGCAGCATCATTGTTTTTTGTCTACAGAACTTTTTGATTGCTCATTGAAAATCAATGCACAAGACACAAAAAATAATACCCTCATTCTTTGCTAAGATTGTACGTCACTCTAAGGTAAAAGTCAAAGTCCTCAAAAAACAGGGTTAAGTAAATTCAAAAGTGCATGCTTTCATTTTTCAGTAAAATGCTGAGATCTGCTACATCCTCATGTTGCATGCAGTGCTTGAGATGCTGTCAGTAAAACTGCATTTAGCATTTGTGTTTGTCCAGAGGCAGAAACAGAAATTAAAACATGTCATCTAGGACAGTAAAATTTGCATGAGCTAACCATTAAAGCAAAGAATGCATTTATAGGTTTTTATAGGGATTTATTTTTATGTATTTTTCAGAAGGATGGCAGTGCACAATCTTTTTTTTATTAAATTGTCAAAACCATTACCAGGATATGCAGAAGTCAAATTTAGAAATTAAGACTTTAAGACTTTGTTGGTTAATTTGTTGTGCTACAAAAAAGACTCAGGAATTCTCATATTAGAAAACTATTTCAGCTTCAGAAATTGCATTGCACCAGAAATTGAATAAGTATCCATGTTTGTAAGACCTGATTTGCTGGCATTTATGGAAACCACAAATGTATCATAAAAAATTTAATTAAGCTGCTTTGCAAGAAATGTAATTTCTAATTAAGTGTTGAGAATGCCTTTCCAGTAAATACTTTTAGAACTTTTTAGTCGTACTATTACTGTTCTATCTGATAATATAATCAACAGGAAAGAATATATGACAATATCTGTGAAAAAAAAAAACTTCCAGATTCACTTCTGAAAGAATTCCAAAACTTTATTTAGAATTAGCTTAATATTAAGGTCCCCACAAGCAATTTGGGTTCTTTTAAAAATCTTTTTTATTACAGAAACTGATCACAAAATACATGTTGCATACAAGTTGAGATCCAGTTTTCAGCACTGAGCCTACAAGTAAACTTTAAATGATTTCAGAAAAGCTAAACAAATAGGTTAACTTATTGATTGTTCAAGCATAACACAGCAGAGTACTTGATTTTGAAAAGTGTTACAGGATTAAGTCATTCACAAAAGCAGCCTTCTTTATTATTTCTTTTTGTACCAAGAAGTATCTGAAGAAGACAGTTTTCACCATTGGAAAAGGAAAATTAGTCAGGTAGTTATTAGAGATGCATTTTAGTTGCACTTATTACATTAAAATATTGGTAAATGCAG
The DNA here is from genome assembly GCA_024733675.1 of Psilopsiagon aymara. Lineage (NCBI taxonomy): Eukaryota > Metazoa > Chordata > Aves > Psittaciformes > Psittacidae > Psilopsiagon > Psilopsiagon aymara. The sequence goes on from JANRGW010021594.1 coordinate 33,237, forward strand.
CAACTATTTTGTATTTCTTACCTAGTGTCCAAAATATTTTCCATATAGTCTATTTTCCATCTGGTCTCATCTCCTTCAGCCCATCATGGTACTGTCAACTCTTCGGACAGCTGAGTGGGAACAGGAGGGCTGTCACCTTCAACTTCACTTCAAGAGGCATTGAAAACTTCAGTGCCACAGTGACAGTTATTTGAAGCAACCACTAGATGGTTATTAATATTTTTCTTAAAGACAGAAAAAGTAGCTAGACCTAACTCTTTGGCTTAAATATAAGTTTTCTGCCTTTGATTCCCTCTGGACTTCCTTTCCAGCTCATAAACACTCTTAGAATGATAGAATCATAGAATAGTTAGGGTTGGAAACGACCTCAAGATCATCTAGTTCCAACCCTCCTGCCATGGACAGAGACACATCACACTAACCCATATCACCCAAGGCTATGTTCAACCTGGTCTTGAACACCGCCAGCGATGGAGCATTCACAACTTCACTGGCCAACCCATTCCAGTGCCTCACCACCCTCACAGTAAAGAATTTCTTCCTCATATCCAATCTAAACCTCCCCTGTTTAA
>JANRGW010021596.1:0-10044 GCA_024733675.1 Psilopsiagon aymara
CCTCTGGACTTGTTCCAACAGTTCCATGTCCTTTTGATGTTGAGGACGCCAGAACCGCACACAATACTCCAAGTGAGGTCTCACAGAGCAGAGTCGAGGGGCAGGATTACCCCAGCCTTTCACAAATGCTGTAACCTGTTCCAACCTGAACATCACTGTCTATCTTGAGTTAATACTACCCATATTATCACACTGTGTTACAACTCCGTGGCACTGAATACTCAGAATACTAGAAGTTTTATGTATGCTCACCTGGACTTTTCTTTCACTAATTCACCCATCAAGACATAAATACAAAGACACAAACAGTGGTTTAGGATTTCCCTGAGGCCAGATCATAGGCGTCTGGGAAAACATTCTGGTAAAATATAGCTTTCAGCCTTCATTGTTGTTAGTTTTACCCAGGCATTCACTCACTGAAGGTCACTTCTGGAGACAGGGCAGTGATGTAAATTCACCTTGAATCTGCCGTGCCGTGGTCATGTTTGTGTGACAGCCTTCAACTCTGACATACCTCTTTCAGTTGACTTTCTCCACTGTAATGCAAACTGCCCCGACTAGAGACACCTTGCAAGTGGTCCAAAGTATGCATGCTGGCTGGTAGATTTGGGTTACAGAGGGGCTCCATGGCTGGTTCTTGCAGCTGTGTGGCAAAATCAATGTGCTCTGTAATGCTACAAAGGTCATAAAACAAGCTGAATCAGTCAGAAGAAGAAAACAGAATAGTCCCTAAGTCCTCTACTGAGTATAAATTGTCCATAACCTGGCTGAATCTCATTTGAGTAGCTCAAGAAGCAAGAGAAACTGGATTTCCTATCTGTACTTCCACTTCCCTTTGCAAATCTATTGATGAAGTACCATGGTTCCAAACTTCTTCAAAATCCTGGTAGTTCTTTCTTACTTTAAAGAATACTAAAGTCTTCAGTTTATGCACACTAGAAGGCCATACAACTGCCTTGCTTTGTGGGAGTAGCTTATTGAAGGTTCATATACAAGATACTTACTCAATGTTTTTAGCAGAAACAGCAAGCCATGTGCTGGCTACAGTTGTAAGCTCTACCCTACGGAGTTTCAGGCATTCATCAGGACTTGGCCAGCCAAGGCTACGATAGTCACGTCTTTTTCCTTGAGAAAGGAAAAAAATATATAGAGAAGAAACTGTCTGGAAGCAGAAGGACATTCTACTTCACTATAGTGATTTACAAAATACAGCAGTGGACATATTCCTTATGGTATAAAAGTCATGGTCCTGAAGTCAATTTTCTTTAGAAACATTCCTGAACCTAAATGGCTTGACTGGAACTTGTGGGACCCAAAGACAGAACTGGATCCTACACAATCAGGAGGTGGGGTTTTAAATACCATTTCATTACACCCTTTCAACAGCTACAGATGAAGAACAGTTGCCACTCTTGTTTACAGGCAACGTCTCTACTTAAATGTCCTTAAAGAAAGTTCATAATGAGGCATCATTTATGTTCTACAGCTGTGGTAAAAACTAATAAAAGCCGACTGCTCCACCTTCTGACAACCCCAGGTAAAAAATACTGCTGTTCCTATTCAATGAATATTGTTTAAGACAGGGATTGGCTTTTACTGCATTCTTACATTCAAGACAGCAACACTTCTGAAACTATTAAGTAACTACACTTCAGTCCTCCCATTCTGCAGAGGAGTTAGTTAACCAAGGCAGGGAAAGGTTAAATAACTTGCTTTACATTAACAAATAGATCACTGGGAGAAACAAGAACCTACTCTTTACGTTTAAACCAACTCCTGCTGAAATCTTTCCCTTACATTTGGTGGATACTGCACCAAGTCCTAGGAATCCAGCTTGTGTTAACTGTTAGGAAACATTTCCCTCTCATTTGAGAAACATCCAACTGTTTGAAATGTAAGAGGAGTTCATTGTAGACGTAAATTTGCACAGTGGGAAGCCAAGTTTAACAACGTGCCAGTCTATTGCACCAGCTATGCAGACAGTGTTTCAACAGTTATTTCTAGTTACCTGAAATTTTGCCCATTTGGATGCAAATCCTATTTCCCATCCAAGGCATAGTAAACTGCTTTACCATAATTTTGTGAAGTAATGAGCAAGTCTGTAAGACCAGGTCTTTCCTAAAGTATTCTGATTAAAGGAAAATTAGTTTTGAGAAACACTGGAGAACTTGAGAGGGGAATAATCAGTTCTTATCACCACCACTGTGATCTATCTGCTTGTGAGTTCTGATTTGCACAAACAGCAAAAGAGAGTGAAAGGTATGGAAGTGCTACATAGAGATAGTTCAGTAGCCAAGCAGAGGACAGCTACCATCATTTCCCTGTTCTACCAGGAATAACCCAAGTGACCTCCAATATGTTACTTCAATTTTTGTGCAAAAAGAGGATGTCAGCAGAGCCTGCCCCACAGGAGCATTAGGAAGGTAACTACTTTACAACTGAGGGAGGCTATGTAATTAAGCCACAAAAGTAGCTCAGAGGGAGAGAAGATATATTGAGGAAATGACAAGTGTGTGCTCACAAACGATGATCCCTTCCCCCCTATTTACATATTTAGTTTCATAACTTACGTTCAACAGTTGCTAAAAAAGGAGCTTGTTAAAAGATTTAATGTAAAAGCCTTCAAGATCTGAAATCACTTTCCAGGTCATCAAATCCTCAAGGACTAAAATGTAGTGGAGAACACATCTTTGCTCACATGTTAGCTCTATGACATTAAGATTTTAGCTCCACTGAAATAAGCCTAAACCAAAAAGTATGAGGCCCAATTCCTTTGGTTCTCTTCTTTGGCCACATTAGGTTCCAGCAACATGAAATCTCATCCCATGTGATCATGTGCTGATGATTTCTGTCCACCTGAATGTAGCACTGGAACCAGCTTGCACCATATCAATAGCCCACTCTCCAATTCCTGTTACCCAACCAGCAAAAGCTCCAGCCCCCTCTCTAAACCTCCTCATCTACATTGGTGCAAAACTCTACTCTTCTGTAGCTCCAGTATCTGGAAGGGAGCCTTTATATTTTTTCTTATATCATCACCAAAACAATCACAACAGACCACTTAATTTTTAAGATGTGTTTTGGTTTTATGAGCTCAAGCTTTCAGTGTTTTGTTACTGAGTTTTGTGTCTTATGTTTAGTTGAGTAATCAGTTCAAACTTTCATTCTGCATTTGCCCCTGAAGAGGTGTGTCTCATCTGATAAACTAACCTCTTTGACTACTCAACCCCTCTCTCCTTTACTGCTTCTGTATCTACCTCTTTCATTTGCCACTCCTATCACCTCATCCCCTGAAGACCTGGGAATTAACTAGAAAGTTTTCATTCAGGAGACAAAGTTATGCTGTACTTCATGCTAAAGGCATAGATGGAAAAGAATTTATCCAAAGGCATATTCACTACATAGTCTTGGTGACACATATTTATGGCAATAGTAATAAACCAGTGTAATATAAAAGCCACAAAAGAAATAAACCACAGTAATATAAAAGCTGGAAAAGACTTGCTTTCTATAGAATCAGCAGGTTACCTATTGGCACAGGAGAAGGAATCTTTGGTCCACTGATCTCCAGGGCAGTTTGGTAGAAGTTTGCATTGTCTCCATTAGTCCCATCTTCCCCATTTCTCCCAGCTGGCTCTTGGAGATCCAAGCTTTCAGCTTTTGGTTTCTTTAAACGTTTGACCTGAAAAGTGATCTACCAAAAGAACAGTATTAATCAGGTTAACAGTATGAAACACCATGAATGTTACCGGCTCAAATACACTACTTGTTTTAGCCCTAAGATTCAATTCTAAAGATGTTAAAGATGAGATCTTTCTCTCTTTCCCAACTCCATGCCAACCCATTCTCGATGGACTGCCCACTCTCACTGCATCACACTATGCAAACGAAGTACACAATTCCAAACCTCCAAAACAGGAGAAAAACAATTTAACTGTTCAGAACAGAAAGGCATTTTTCATTATGTATTTTGTTTGTAACATGATCATTCAGGTATTTAATTTTTTCATGCTAGCTAGAACTTTTGGTTAGAGACTTTTCTCCTTCTAACTGTGAGCAAGAAGTTTGAGGGCACCCAGCAACATTCAACAACTAAGCTCTTGCTGCAGATACTCAAGACTTTTTATGTCACGTTTTGTGATGCAGAGGCCCTCCCGTTAGAAGATGGATTGAAACTACTTGTTCATTTCACACAAGCCATGAGCCAGCTCTTCGAGGCCCATAGAGCATGTCCTTCATATATTCCAGTGTTAAACACCCTGGCCTGTCCTCATTTTTCTCTCCTCCTCTTATATTATTATAAATTGGTACAAGACAAACTCATCCAAACTTACCCATTCAGCTTCATCATCATCACCACAGTCCCCAAAACAGGAGCTAGCCAGTCCATCCTGAGATCCCTTCTTTAGGACCCGGATTCCCTGCAAGTCCATTCGACGACCTTTGACCTCCAGTGCCCCTTCAAAAGCTTCCTGAGGCCAAGAGTTTTCAAACTCATCCACCAGTGCCAGCATCTCTTCAGACATGTGATCATCTTCCAAACCCTCCATCCCTTCTGAACCGTTGCTTTCTGCAGTGACTGTGTCTAAGGGGGAATACCACAAAAGCTTCTTTTCCTGGTACTTCCAAAAATCACATCAAAAGAGATGTTTTCTGTGACTTTTCCAAATGCACAAACCAAGTGTCAGTGACTGCTCACTGCATACTTCAAATGGAGAGGGGGCCTGGAGAATGCAGATTTCCCTGCTACAAATAAGCATCATCTACAGCTTCAAAATCAGCATCTCTAGACCACTTACATCAGTTTCCTTTCCAAACCAGAATTCTGCCTGTTTGAAGGAGTAAACAGGCAGTGTCTCTTCTCTACACACATGCATTAAACACTGACGAAAGCTCTCTCTACCTTAATCATAGACAGTGTCTTTCTTCCCCTCTGCTTGGCACAGCTGACACAGAATTCACTGAGGTTCAACCAACGTGTCTGTAGACTCTTGCAAAAACCTACATCCTTTAGCTTGGAAAATATCTAAACATTTGTTTTATTGAATGCATTTTGATGTTAAGCTTGCAGAAGAACAACAGTGAGCAGAACAAAACTGATTTTAAGGGTTACTTGTTGCTTTAGGGAGGGGGAAAAGTAGCTTTTTTGGAGGAAGGAAGACAGCTCTACCGAAAAATCTAGAACCTGATTCATTTGCCAGCACTGGTTTTGTAAGGTTGAACTTACTGTCCAGTCTCAAGAAAGAGGGATCCCTTGCTGAACTCTCAGTAAGGACTTCTGGATCTTCTGTACCTCCCTCTGAGCGTCCTTCTGGTACTGCAGTAAGTGACTCATAGTGGTCTTCAAAGTATTTCTCTTTGTCGTGACTGCCATCTGGATTTTTCTTGTGACAGTGGCCTGAAAGAGAGAAATTTACTGACACACCACATAAACCTGGCTACAAGCACAGAAGCTGTACTGCAGAAGCTACAGTCTTCTAGTTTTCTACATATGGATTAGCAGAGTAACTCTACAAGGTATCAAAAGGCTTCATTCAGTGATTAAAAAGCTAATGTGCTGCTTGACAAGGCAGATCAGCTAAAACAGCTACAGGAAACTATGTTAATGGGTATACACAATGAAGTACTAATGAAAGAAAAGTCAGTTATCTTTTGAGGAAAGGTTACACAGGAAATGACTGTGTGCTGGTGGCCACTCCAATGAGCATTCCCAAGACGTATTTTTAGTGACAGTGCACCATACATGGGGGTTGCCTGCCATGAACTTCCCTGAGACACCATAATGTTCCCATGCACAAGAAAAAGGGCCAAGGCAGACTGACATGTGATTGCTGGGCTCTGACCTCCTGAGCCAGCAAGAGGCAGTACACAGGTAAGACTAGCTCATTAGACAGACAGACAAAAGCTACAAGTATTAATATGTGCCAAAACACAGTTTATTCAGCTGAAAATTTAACATCTATAACTCAGTGGTCAGATTCCACCAAACGCAAAGATCCAGGAACAATGTTGGAAAAAGCCAAATGCAGTAATAAGCAGGTAAAAAAACCCCAAAAGAGCAAACCTGCAACACAAGCACTGAAACATCTTTCAGTAAGATACTGTTAAGCTTAAAGGGTAACCACATTCAACTTTATGGCAATATATTTTACCTTTAATACATTTTAACTGAAGATTTGAGAGCTTCTAACAGCAATTACTTGCCAGTGTTTCTAGCAGAAGAGATGCTTAGAGAGCTGCTGCCCTGGCCGACTCCTGGAGTTGCACAGGCAAGAGAGAGGATTGTTTGTATGTGGAGAGGCTGCCCTAAACCCCACCGCACAGCTACGGGGCTGAGACATGGACCAGGGTACCTGTCCCTTATCACAGGGAAAGCATGTCCCCACAGAGAAAAACATATTCTGTGTACAAAGCTGCTGCTCTCAAACCTTCCTTTCAATCACTTGTGAGTGAAAATAGCATACATACACAAATGAATTAAGAAGCACACAGTGAATCAAAGAAAGCTTAAATTAAACACAAGATTCTCAAGTATGTTCCCCATTCTACCCTCATGAATGCAAACTGCACTACTCCATGCATATGAAAAACATTATTTTTTTAGAGCTGGCAGCATAAAATACAAGAATGTGAAGAAATTAGATCAGTGACTCCTTTCTCCTCCACGCAATGATGCCTTTCACAAGAGCACTTTGAAGTCTCACTCTTATCAGGCCAGCAGGACAAGGGAGAGTGGTTCTAACTCTTGTGTAAGGATAACCTGGTCCACCACTTCTCAGCAAAGTGAAAGCACAGCTTTTTGCTGGATGCTCTCTACTTTTGCATCTGTGAACACTCTGGTGGCATGTTTGGAGGAGAAATAGAACAGTTTCCTGGGGGTATGTTGGTGTCACCAAGTATCAACTAAAACTATACTCATAAACCCTCGGAGAAAACTATTCTACCTTTTCTGCTGTATAGAAAAGAAGTCAAACAATGTATTTTACAAGTAAATATGCAAACCAGAAGCAGTTAACTTCATAAACTCGTCTAACATCTGCCATAGTTATGCCCTGCCTTTCCTACTCTGTCAGCCATTGACTCTTTCTTTAGTCCCATCCTCACTTCCTCCATGCTGTCAATAGAAAATTAATTGGTTTCATCAAAACAAACAAAATAAATCACTTCACTCTATGGAGATCCTCATGTTTAATTTATGAGAGATGGTGTGCACAGAACACTCAAGCTGAAACCAGCCCCCTTGCCTGCCACCAAACCAGCCTGATTTTGATGCAAGTCAGGTGTGTCTCAGTAATGAGATGGCCACAACTTGTTTTGCTGAAGGTCAATTCATCATTTGTGTAAAGAACAAAAGCAAAGGGGCTGAAAAAGAGATCACTGTTTTAAATTGAAATAGGAACAGCAAAAAGAGAGGAAAAAAAAGCAAAAGCAAAAAAAAAAAAAACACTTAAATTTTACTTAAGAGGAACTCTGTTAATATTAATTTAGAAACCCTGGCAGCTGAAACCAGACTCGATGAATACCAGCTTTCTTGGGACCTGAGAGCTGCTATACATAGAAACCTGAGTGGCCTCATTCTTCAAATTGTTGCTGTCAGTTGTCTAACGTCACTGGTTGAAAAACCAGTGGAAGTTCAAGATCTGTGATGAGCATGAAGCTGGTGGCAATGAAACACTGTAAAAACTTCACAGCCCCTATCAGCCAGATGCCTGAAGACCAATGGGGAAGACCACCAGCTAAAAGTGTGAGACCAGCAGCACAGCCCCAAACTCCAAGCACACTCACTGGCTGTAGAACATGAGCTGTATCACTGCAATACTTACAGCATCTTAGCCATGTGAAGGACAGAAGGGACTGCCACCCTATGGTCAGCTACATATTATTACCATTGCACATATATTCTGGTTGTCTAAATAAGCCCATGTGAAGTTTAGGTGTGAAGACCCCCCCACCCAGTGATACGGCAGTTACGAAACTTGAAGTCTAAAATTACCCTGCAGCACTTGATCAATTCAGCTTACTCCATCCTGAAAACTTATTATAGAAGAAGCACTTCCATGCTCATTTAATTTTCTGAGAGCCACTTTTCCTATTGATTCTTCAGAACTAAGAATGAGAAGAAAGTACATATCCTACTCTCTGTATTATGAGACCCGGTTACTATGTTCCAAGCAGTGAAACAAAGATGATATAGAGATGACACAAAACAAGTGTCTGGGTCTTCATTCAGGCGATAGAAATAACACAAATAACTAGTCTGATTGTGTCAGGTTAATGTAGAAATTGGCAGGGAAAGAAAGAGAATAGAATCATGGAATGGCTTGGGTTGGAAGGGGCCTTAAGGCTCCTCCAGTTCCAATCTTGTCCTACAGACAGGGACACCTTCCACCAGAGCAGGTTGCTCCAAACCCCGTCCAACCTGACCTTGAACACTGCCAGGAATGGAGCATTCACTACTTCTTTGGGCAGCCTGTTCCAGTGTCATAAATTATTCAGCAAATCCACTGGAGGGAAAAAGCAAATACAAACTATAAACTGAGACTTTGGCGATCGAAAGCAGAACACAGTATTACATATTAAAGGTCGCTATTTCTCTTATTGTTCTAGTTCGTAATTTTTTGGGGCCAAAGTGAATGCAATTGGGCAGCACCAGCACAACACACATTTTAAACAAAGAAAAGATCTGCTACACCATCCGTTCCACCTAATATTAACCACCTTTTTGATTTTCAGGACCCCTCTCAAATGTCACCCAAGCTGTGGTACCTACTACAGTTGGTAGGGATAAAAACTCCCAAGCAAAAAGTCAGTCTTCAATTTTTGTTTAGGAATTGGATGATTCCAAACTCTTAAGTTGAAAGACACTTCATGTAAAGAAAGAAACACTCAGTGTTGACATCAGTAGCCAGGAAGGAGAAATAGCAAGAAGCAGAAGTGATGGATGCTGTAACTGACATTGAAGACTTATTCCATCTATTAAGGGGTAACAAATATTTATTCTGAACCATACTTCATATTGCCACATTTCTCAGGAAAGACACCTGGAAGCAATCTTGAACTTTTCTTATTATATATATTACATATATACATATTTCTGCTTGCAAAATACAGCATTCCTAATGCTACCATCTATGTTTCAACATAATAGGTTTAAGAAAAGTATTGGCTCCTAACTTCCTGTGACAAGACAAACAGATTTCCTTAGATTTTCTGGAACACACTTAGAAATTACGATGGCAGAATAATGCCTCAAAATTAAGTCATTTAAAATTTATGTACTGCTATTTTTCATACCACTTGGAATAAGCAGTGCTGGATTATCTCTTGAATGATTACAAGAGTCAAGTGACTATTGCTGCAGTCAGTGACTTGCATTAGATTACACAAAACGCAAGTTAAATGGAGATGAGTGTCACTTACATGATGCGCCCCTTTGCATTTAAACAATGCAAAGAGAGAACTCTACTTAATACAGATATTGTCAACCTAATACCCGAGTTGTCAGAGCAGAGAACAGACTGAAACCAATGTACTAACAGGAGTTAACTCCATACTTTTTGATGCGAGCTCAAAACTGGTACACCCCACAGTGAAACTGAGTAAAGGTAGTTCTCCTTTTCTATAGCATGAATGACATGCCACTGAGCTTAATGGAAATAGGCTTTAATCCCCACATGCTCACAAAAGGTCTCATCTACAGACATTTCTGGAGCAGGGCATCAATAAGCTGTCTTTTTTTGACTTTTGCTAGTTACTGCTTACAAAGATACAGAGAGACATAAGTCAAAGGGGTTGGTACATTACCACCTTACACATGAAAATGCATAACAATGCTGCTCTTTGGTGATGTGAAAACTTTAGGAGTGCTCACAGCTTGGGTGACACTTCATATGTTTTTAGGAACTGCAGCGCTAGGACAAGGGGAAATGAGTTAAAACTTAAACAGGGGAAGTTTAGATTGGATATAAGGAAGAAATTTTTTACTGTAAGGGTGGTGAGGCATTGGAATGGATTGCCCAGGGACGTTGTGAATGCTCCTTCCCT